>VUQS01000962.1:0-12536 GCA_015108495.1 Heterochromis multidens | reverse complement strand
GTGTGTACTTCTGTCACGAAATGTACTTGATTTTGAGGGTGAGAAGCCGCAATAACGCCTCCCAGAAGCCAGAGGCAGAGAGAGAAGGATCCAGGAGATCCGGGTAGTCCGCAGCCCCCCGGAGTGCCGAAGATCCGGGGCCACACGCTCCAATGACAGTCACGCACCCACCTCAGCAGGAGAAGGAGGGAGGCCGCAGACGATGTGCCCATGGTCAAAGGCCGCGAGTCCCAGAGAGCCAGAGGCAACGGGCAACCAGCCCCGCCAGAGGCCAGCCCCCATGATACGAGCCGAGAGCAGGGCCGCAGGGTCCCAGGTACACAGCAGCCGCCCGACACCCAGCCAAGTCCCCCCTCCGCGCCGAAGAGGCCCAAGCCACCCCGGACCACCATACCCACGGGAGCGGGCCAACAGCCACCCCAGAATATCCAGCCACGCGTCCCGGAACCAAAAAGCACCCACAGCCCAGTGAGGGGTCACAATATCCAGCAGGGAGCACTATATCTACAATATTTCTAGTGCAAATGTTTTTTGGTCCAAGCCAGTGATGTAATATGTCAGTAAAAATGAGGTAAACAGTTTATTTCACAGTGTATACTGTAGACTCTGTACTCCAGCTGTTGACATTTGATGCATAATACATTTCACAGAGATTCACTTAAACCCGACACCAGGATGAGGTGGCTCAGGGGGAAGTAAAAAATGCTTGGGGGGCAAATCTTTTTATGTAGTAAAGCAGCAGTACCTGGTAGACCTATTTGTTATATTTGTATTCCTATGAATACAGCAATACAGTGGTGCTATGACATGCAAAAAATTCCCTACTTACCTTTTCCAAACACTTTGTGTTTGTGTGTCATATGCATAATGTAGTACTTGGGACAATAATAATAATGGAATTCATGAAGTGTTCCAACCAATGAGAGATGACTCAGGGTTATTCAGTTAAACAAAAGTTTGTTTATTCTGTCATTTTTTTGTGTTTGCATCTAAAAGTATAAAAAATACAACTGATGCCCCCTTGCTGCGCTTGGTCCACACCCAAAGGCTAGGCGTTTTTAGGAGATATTAAATATACAACTACAACATTTCAGAGTCCAATTAATCAGAATTAAAAATACTGATCATTATTTACATTCTAACCCATCAACTGCTGTACACCCGAAATGTTTTTTTCACCTTCTGTTTTTGTGTCTGATCATATTTATCAGCCACTTCAAAATTACACATGCATATTAATTATATGTTTTTATTGTTTTCTACTTTGCAAAAATACCCCTTAATGTTTAGAGTTGCACAGCACAGCATGGGTTATCATTTGTTGAGTGGGTAATTGTACATTTGGCTATTTGTACTTATAACATCACTGTCATACCAGTAATTACAGTAATACCCTTCCACTGATTACTGCTATAGTAACCAGTGATTTGTCTCCCATGTCGCCCTGCTCACTGGGACACTCCCACAGCTCTTCCAAAAGAGAATTAATGAGCTATGCATCAAAATTATTCGAACGGTTTAGAAATCATTGAAGCTGCACTGTAGTTTTATTTCTAATAAATTTTGTTTTGTTAAAAAAAAAAAAACAGCTGGTAAAGAAACAGAAATAGATCAACTTTGTGTGTTAGAGTTTGGTAGGATGAGCAAGCATCCTTATGTTATTAAATGTTAAAAAAGTATTTGCTCAGTGCTGACACAGTATATACAGGTAATAAACAAAGCTGGGGTTAGAATTATTATGAAATATAAGAATGGGAACTTGATTCATGGCCAAACTAAGTACACTTTCTACTTTTCAGATTTTTTTTATTTTTTTACTTTTCTGAATTTTTACTGTAATCTTATCAGCAAAGGCTAGGCT
Source organism: Heterochromis multidens (assembly GCA_015108495.1). NCBI lineage: Eukaryota > Metazoa > Chordata > Actinopteri > Cichliformes > Cichlidae > Heterochromis > Heterochromis multidens. Next base: position 10,675 of record VUQS01000962.1, on the reverse strand, counting down.
TGATCATGGCTAATTCTATGGGTAATTCTATGGCTAATTCTTGACGTGGCCATACTTAGTCCAGAGTTTACTATCATTTCTTGTACCTAATGGTGTGTGATTTTATTAGGAATCAAAAGAAAAAAATGTGAAATATCTAAAGAAAAAAATGCTGTCTCCCCTTTACAAAAACACGAACACACACTTGTTTTCACTTAGGTTGAACAATAAAACGATGTCAAGGCATTTTGCTTAAACCTCTAAACCTGAGAAATCTCACAGCTATGTGACTCAGCAGCAACTAAAATGTGCTGCCTCTGGATGCTCCAAACTGTCAGTCTCACACTGGGCAACATCTGTCCTCTGCTGCCACACAAAATGCCTTTCCTCACATTTATTTTAGCAAAGCATCAATGTGAAAGACTGATTATGGACAGATGAACAGATGAGGAAGAAAAAATAGGGAATGTGGAGTCATCAAAACACTGTGGCCATATGCTACAAACTCCACTAACATAATACTTTAATGTGCACAAGTTAGAGTCCTCAAGGCATCCAAATGATCTTAAGTTAGCTAAATCATATTTAGTGAAGTAAACAATACTCACTACTTTTTTTTTTAAACATAATGCTTTGATATGAAGCAGCCAGTGACAGTCTCAGTGTTGTGTTTAAAACTGAATGATCTGTAATGTTCAAAGTTAAAAAGTAACTACTGTTTTACCAAAATCATGACATTTTTGTTATCTTAACTGGGTGCAGCACCTGCTTGAATGAAATAATTTAATGGTTAGTTTAACCATGTTTTTTGCTAATAGCAGATACTGAATTGCAAGAGCTGATATAAAGAAAACATAATCTCATATCTGCCATTGCAAATTGTCAGTATACAAACACGAACTTTCAAAAGACAGTGAAGAACAGTGTATTAAACTCTCTTGAACAGATTTCAAAGTAATAGTTGCAGTCGTTATTTGTCTCACCACAGACAGTAACTTTTTGAGACTACATAAACATAGGAGAAGAACAGAGAAGGTCAGTAGAAGTTACACTGTATCTTTGTGGATCTAGAGAAAGCACATGATAGGGTGCCAAGAGAAGAACTGTGGCACTGCATGAGAAAGTCAGGAGTGGCAGAGAAGTATGTGCTGGTGGTGCAGGACATGTATAGGGACAGTGAGACAGGTATTACAACAGGGATCAGGTCAGGCCCTTTCTGTCATAATCCTGGGTTTTGGACCTGTTTGATATTCTCTGTTTGACTTAGTTTGTTGTAGTTTTGCAGTTTTGAGTTTGTCTAATATTATGATTTTCCTTAGGTTGTGTTTTTGCTCATAATTGGTATTTATAGTTATCATTTTTAGTTAATTCCCCAAGGTTGTTTTCCTGTCCTCCTGTGTTCCCTGCGTCAAGTCTGCATTTCTGTGTTAGGTGTCCTGTGTTGAGTACTTATGGTGCTGCTGAGCTGACCATCTCAAAGACTGTTTGTGTTCCTGTGCTAGCTCATACAGAGTGTTAACTGTGTTCCAGAGCCAACTCCCTCTGAAATGGTTAATGTTTCTGAGCTGGCTCCATCTAACCCTGTTTACTGTGTATCTGAGCTGGACTTCTTAGAAACTGCTTATTGTGCTACTAATCTGGATTCTGGAAACTGTCTGTTGTACGGCTATGCTGGTCTCCCCATAGACTGTAGCCCCACTTGGAGCACCCCAAAAAACTGTTCCACAACCTGTATCGCCTAAGAATGTTGCTTTGCCTGGGGCCACACCTGAGCTTGTCCCTGCACCTGTTCCCATTCCCAGGGTGAGGGTGGCCAGGGTCCTGTATGCCTCAGGACCCATCCCTGCTCCTAGGGTGAGGGCAGTCAGGCCCCAGCTTCAGCCACAGCCTCTGGAGTCAGCTGTGAGTCCTGTCCAGTCCCAGAATCCTGTCCAGCCCCAGCCTGAGCATCCCGAGAATCCTGTCCAGCTGTTACCAATCTCCCTGCCCGTGTCTATGGATGCTGGGTCCCAGCAATAGACTGTTTGCCCACTTTGCTAGCCCAGGGACTACTTCTCCACCCATGTCTGCTGATGCCGGGCCCTTTCTGCCTGTTTTACCCTGGCGAGCCCAGCGACGTTGGACTGTTGGACTCCTGCATCTTATGCTGTAAAATTATAATAATGTATTATTGTAGGGTCTTTACCTTACAATATAAAGCGCCTTAAGGCAACTTTTGTTGTGATTTGGTGCTATATAAATAAAATTGAATTGAATTGAATTGAAAACTTGCCCAGTATAGCTGATTTCATTCAACTGATTGGTCTGATTCCCTAACCAAAATTTGTTAAAAATTCATGTACTGTAATACTGAAATTGTATTCAGTTCATCCATCCATCCATTTTCTTCTGCTTATCTGGGGCTGGGTCACGGGGGCAGCAGCCTAAGCAGAGAAGACCAGACCGCCCTCACTCTGGCCACCTCCTCCAGATTATCGGGGGGAACACCGAGGCATTCCCAGGCCAGCCGAGAGATATAATCTCTCCAGTGTGTCCTAGGTCTGCCCTTGGGCCTCCTCCCAGTGGGACATGCCTGGAACACCTCATTTAGGAGGCAGCCAGGAGGCATCCTAGTCAGATGCCCGAACCACCTCAACTGGCTACTTTCAATGTGGAGGAGTAATCTAATCTGAATACCCCTCTCGAATTGCTGAACTCCTAACCCTATCTCAAATGGAGAGAGCCAGCCACCCTTCAGAGAAAGCTTATTTCTGCCGCTTGTATCCGCAATCTCATTCTTTCCATCACTATCCACAGGTCGTGACCATAGGTAAGGGTGGGGACATAGATCGACCGGTAAATCGACAGCTTGGCTTTTTTGCTCAGCTCTCTCTTCACCATGATGGATTGGTGCAACGTCCACATCACTGCAGATGTGGCCCCAATCTGTCTGTCAATCACCCACTCCCCTCGCTCGTGAACAAACCCCGAGATACTTAAACTCCTCCAATTGGGGAAGCAATTCATCTCTGACTTGGAGTGGGCACTCCATCCTTTTCTGGCTAAGGACCATGGCCTCAGACTTGGAGGTGCTAATTCTCATTCATGCTGCTTTACACTTGGCTGTGAACAACTCCAATGTGAACTGGAGGCCACCACCTGATGAAGCCAACAGGACCACATCATCCCCAAAAAGCAGAGACAAGATTTTGAAGCCAATGAGGTGGAAGTCCAACACTCACCGGATGCTAGTCCAACTTATTGCTGGCAATCTGGACCAAGCTCTCACAACAGAGTGAATGGTTCGTAAAAATGGAACAGACACCCTATAGTCCCGAAGCACTCTTTACAGGATATCCCAAGGAATGCGGTCACCTGCCTTCTCCAAGTCCACAAAACACAAGTAGACTGGATGGGCAAACTCCCCCTCGTTCCCTAACGCTCATCCCCAGTTGTCTCCCTCGTCCCCAGATTCTGCTTCCTCTACAGAAGATGTGTCAGGCTAAGGCCCAGCCACCAGGCACTCTCCCTCGAGCACCCTCCCCAGGCCTGGCTCCAGGGTGGGGCCCTGGCAACCCTATCCAGGGCATGGTAGACTGGTCCCTTGATTTGTTTCCTTTCATAGGGGTCATCTGAATTGCTGTTCATCTGGCCCCTCACCCAGGACCAATTTGCCTTGGGAGACCCTACCAGGGGGCAAAAGCTCCCCAACAGCATAGCCCCTGGGATCACGGGACACACACACCCCTCCATTACGGTAAGGTGGAAATTCACTGAGGGGAAAAAGCACTTTGAGTGAGTAATTAGAGTAGAAAAGAACTATCTAAGTCGTCTTCTTTATGATCCTCATGTTTGACTTGGCCAAGATTTTACGTCAGATGCCCTTTGTGACGTAACTCTCACCATTTATCTGGGTTTGGAACTGGCACTAGGAGTACATTGACCTGTGGCCCCCTATGGCTGCCTTAGAAATTCACTATATACAGATCCAGCCACTTAAAATGGCTGGCTAGACCTTGACAGCAACATGGCGGATCCTTAGCCTATCCTTGACTGGTGTTAGGCTGGTCCTTGACCGTAATGACATCCCTTGCCTGTGATATGGACACTGCGACCACAAGTGATAATGCCCCTAAGCAGCATTTAGGAAAACCGGTGGTAATGTCTTGTGTATCCACCAGGGGAAGCAGTGATGATGGAAGCTCATTCATTTACAGCTTGCTACACTGTATATTCATGCATTTTAAATTTGCTCAGGGGTTTTATATTTATAATAAAATTATAATTTCCATTACCATCTATGGTCACAAGCTTTGGGTAGTGACCGAAAGAACGAGAAGTATCTCAGAGTCTTGTTCACAAATGAGGGGAGCAGGAGATTGACAGATGTATTGGGGCTGCAGCTGCAGTGATGCTGTACCGGTCTGTTGTGGTGAAGAGAGAGCTGAGCATAAAAACCAAACTCTCAATTTACCGGTCGATCTACGTCCCTACCCTGACCTATGGTCACGAGCTTTGCATAGTGATGGAAATAACGAGATCAAGCGGCAGAAATTAGCTTTCTTCGAGGGTGGCTGGTGGCTTTGAGATAAGGTGAGGAGCTCAGTTATCCGAGAGGGGCTCAGAATAGAGCCGCTACTCCTCCACATTGAAAGGAGCCAGTTGAGGTGGTTTGGGCATCTGACAAGGATGCCTCCTGGGCATCTCCTGGGTTAGGTGTTCCAGGCATGTTCCTATAATTATAACAGAATCATAACATTGAAGCTTTCTATAAAATACTGATATAGATATTTGCAACAAATAAAGTAGAGGTTGTGCACACTAAACAAGCAAGATAAATGACAGAAAGTGATGCTTCCACTCTATGGTTATTGTTGACTTGTGTTTCTGAACATGAAAGCATAAAACGATTAACCGCATTGCTAATGTTTTATACAAAAAATAAAATTGAAACTTAAACTTGGATTAATTAATTGCCGGGTCCTGTCAGAGAAGGGTGCATTTTAGATGTGATACAAATGGGCAAGTCAGAAAGAGAGCACTCTGAGTGCGCAACAATAATGTATGCGCATATGTATTCTGTATGTATTCTATGTATTCTAACTTTTGCACAGTACTGTATTAATGAAAATTTGAACAAAAATTTCAAATTTGGATTCAGCACTCCATAAAACCTGTTGTTAGGTGCCTTTTTTGAATGATTCACAGTTCATTGTTAAGTAGTTTAACAAACAAACAAACAAAAAAAAAAATTCCTCTTTAGATACAAGGACTGGACTGAAAATGTTTTAAAAAGCAGCCAATGTCCAAAGAACAACTTTGAAAGACCTTCATAAAGCCTGGAAACCACTTTAAAAAATGACAGTAGGTAAAAATATGTTTAAAGAAATTTATAGGATAAATAGGATTTATATTTCAGCCGGTGGAAACATTTAAGCATGAAAGAGATTCAAGACTCTTTATTGTCATTATGCAAGCATAATGAAAGCTATCAAACAGTTCGAAACTATACAAGTCAAAGTGTTTGTGAAGAAAGTGCCATCCCTTGGTAACACTCTGCAATTGAATGGAAGGGGTGTGTTTATAGTGGAAACTAGATATACCCCAGGAGAAGGAGGGGGCACTCCCAGTGGCTGGGAACTGGCTGGCAGCCGGCTGGCCTGCTGGGAGTTTTATGTGGCTGTATCTGTAAGTACCAGTCCTTTTACCATCAATACAATCAGACATTATAGGCCTTCATAAGTTAGTACAGGGCTCAAGTTAGCTGGTGCAGACATTTGGCAAGCTACCCAAATAGAATTTCCACTCAAATATAATTTTGCTAGCAATGACATCAGTAAGCTAGATAACCAGTTAGCTGTAACCTAGCTATGGTGTACAAATATGATGATGATCATTTTGCAACTTTAGCTGATAAAGTAATTTGATACTAATAAAGTCATTTGTTATCAGAGCTATCCTCGGAATTTAAATTAATTAGCCCACCTTATCCACTAAAGAGGTTATTTTCCTGCGACCACTTGCAGTGAGTTGCTGCCTTCAAAGCAACTTCAAAGTGTCAAGATGACAATAAGATGCAGTCAGTCTGCTGTCAGTTTGTAATTGACTGGCAATTACATGTAATCTGTTTGTGATAATATGATTATTAACTGTGATAATTCAGTTCAGTCCAGCCAGAACCTCATAGATTTGAAACAGAAATTCTTCCACAAATAGTGACATTGTTGCTGCAAAATGACATAGGTGTTCAGCACCCTTGCTTTTATAATGATATATAATCAGAACACAACCAGTTGGCAACCAGTTGAGTCGAGATCAATTGTAGCATTTTGGCAGTCTGTCTGTGTTTATAAATTAGATGGCAGTTATTTGCAAATCTTTGCCAGTCTGTCTGAGAATGATTACAGTCAGTACAAGACGGATTACGATTGTTTGGAGACAAATTGCCTCCCACCTGTGCAATCATCTTGTGATTGAACGTGGTCATGCCGGGCAAGAATGTAAAATACCTTGTTAAGTGTTGTTGATGTGGTTATAATTGTATAATATAATATAATATGTAAGACTTTGCAAGTCTGTATGTACATATGACTATGTACAAACTCTAGTGTCTATAGTATGTATATGATAGTCTCCCTTTTAACAATCTTCCTGTATCTCATGTGCAGGCTCTGTAGTCTATAATGTGACAGACCATGATGGCTACTGTTACGTAGGTTACTGCAATGAGAGCTGTCATGTACTGCCCAAACATGAGTGTGGCGAGAAAGACTGTGTTGATGTACATCCTCCAAGAAAGGTACTTCTGTATTTCCAATTATACATATTTAATTTTTGTTTTTATACTCAGTTGTTAAAGAACTGCTCAAGCAATAAAGTAACCACAATTAAATTTGTTATGGATTTTGTAAAACTATTTAAAAGTCTCTCTTTTTTTGTTTTCTACCATTCTCCTTGTAGAATGGTGAAAGTTGGAAGGAAAGTAGCTGTCATGTGGGAACATGTAATAATGGCAAAGTAACCTATAACCACACATACTGTCCAACTCTGAAGCCTGTTGTGTGTGCAAATAACTTCCCTGCTGTTGAAGTGAAGGATAATGATGATTGCTGCTCCCACTATGAGTGCCAATGTAAGTTTCACCTACTAAGATGTTGCTGGACCATTACATTTTTGAGTTAAATGTGTAAATGCATTTTAAAAGCATAACTGGTTTTACATTTAAATAGATAATAGTGGCATCATATCTATTTTTTAAAACTCTATATATTTTACTGTGTTGTGTTACTGGTGTGGTATTTTAAAAGTGTGATAACTGTATTTTATGAAGGTATTTGTTATGGCTGGGGAGACCCACATTACGTCACCTTCGATGGAACCTACTATGATTTTCAAGGCAGCTGTTCCTATTGGCTGATGAAAGAGATCTTGCCCAAATACAACTTCAGTGTTATGACCAGTAACCACTACTGTGATGTAGCCGACAGCCTGTCTTGTCCTCAGTCAATCACTGTCTTCTACCAAAGCTACAAGATCTTTATTACACAGAAGGATGTCAACGGCAATTTCACAAACCAAGTAATTTTATATATGTATTCAAATATTCTAATTATTTAGATATTTTCATAGCAGCAACTGCCCCTTTTTTACCCACTGATTTGGACTTATATATGTCTGACATGACCTAATTTGTAAAAGTGTCCAAATATGGTTTTAATTGTATGGTCTCATACCACCACTGTAGCCACATTGTATATTTCAGAAATAGTGTAAGTTATATTTGACATTTCTGACTTTTAGATTTCTGTGAATGACAAGCTTGTAAACCCTGCATACCAGAATGCTGACTTCCGTGTAACTACCACTGATATTACTACCATGCTGGTCATTCCTAAAATCCATGGCAAGATCACTTTCTCCGGGCTCATATTCAGTATCTACCTGCCCTATAGTAAATTTGGCAGAAACACCCAGGGACAATGTGGTGAGTCCTCCTAAAGAAATGTATACAGTATGCTTTTTATTTATGGACTCATACATACTTATATAGCGCTTTTCTACTCTATTTGAGCACTCAAAGCACATCACATACACATTTCTATGCTTAACTGCTTTTAACCCAGCATTCACACACTTGCACTCTGATGGATGCATCAGGGGCAACTCTGGGTTCAGTATCTTGCCCAAAGATACTTCGACATGCAGACTAGAGGAGCTAGGGATCGAACCACCAACCTTCCAATTGGTAGATGACCTCTACCTCCTGAGCCATCATCAGCATCTAATAATTAAAAACATTGTATAAACCATTGTAACTGTTTTTTTATAGTGAATTGCTCGCAATTAATTATTTAAAAATGGGCTCAAAGTAAAATTGCTGTGATAATGCAGAATTTACTATAGTTATATCATGGTTTTACTAAAGATGGTGGTCTGTTTAGGTACATGTGACAACAGCCAGACAGATGACTGCATGTTGCCCAGTGGCAAACTTGATCATTCATGTCCTAATATGGCAAATGAGTGGCATACTAATGACAGCTCTTGTGAACATCCAATTGCCATCACCCCAACACCAACTCCAAGACCTTCATCTGATACCTGCAACCCAACCATCTGTGAGATTATCAAGAGCAGGTAGGAGGAAAACAAAATACATTTCAGAAATGGCACAATCATCTACATTGGTTAGTTGAGTAACATTAAAATTATCAAAAGGAACTGAAATTTGCAAATCCTAAATACACGTTTCTCTCCAATGAGAGTATCACTAACTTTTGGTTTCATTCTTTTCTCATGTTGGTCTGTCTTGGACAGCAGTTGTACTTTAACATCATGTGGTTGAATTTTAACATTTTATATTCATGAATGTTCCTGTACTACAAACGCTATTTGTTACTATTACTGTTCATTATTCCAATTGTCAGGGAAAAGCTACTCCTTTTACCTTTTTAGTTTATTGCTTGGGCCCTGCTGCCATGCTACATTGTAATATGTCTTTCTACCATGTTTTCTAACTTTTTTTTTATAGTATTGCAACATCATCTGAGTTAAATTGTATAGACACATAAGCTTCCTCCATGTAGATATGCAATTGTTCTTTCCATCTCCAAAGTTATTTTTCATAAGTCATACCTATTCTTTTGTTGGATGTTATCAAGTGCTTGCTCGTAGAGGATTCTTGTGAACTGTTGTGAACAACTTGTGCAGTCTGTTTCACCCAACATTTTGACAAATCTAACTACGACAGAACCCTTTGTATTTCAGTCCTTTTTGTAATGGCTATATTTTCTCCAAAAATTAAATGTCAAAGTCAAACACAGAAGTCATTTTCCAGTCAAGATTTTTGCTCTTTTTTTAAGGATTATTGCGAAGAAAAAAGCAAAATGAAAAAACAACCGAGTCTCTTTTCACATCAGTCCTGTGATCTAAATTAAGCCCTTAGCTTTAACTAGACCTCAACGGAAAAGCAACACATTACTGGTTTATTGACTCATTTCACCTTGATAATGTGTAATGATGAAATCAGTTTGTGTCCTGTGTCACTAATTATAAATCCAATTCTTCCCAGTGTGTTTGACACCTGCCATAAGTTAGTTGCATACAGCCCTTTTGTAGTTGCCTGTGAATCTGATGTGTGCAACATGTACATGAATCGCACTGGGTGCACCAGCATACAAACCTATGCTGATGCATGTGCTGAGGCTGGAATGTGTATTGAATGGAGGAGTGCCACCAAAGGACTATGTGGTATGCAGTTTATCTTAAGCATTACACATTAACAAGTCACACTGGAATGCACATCTCAACAACAAAATTGAAACAATGACTAAGAAACGTGTTTAATTTGACTTCATCTCTTAACAGAATATAAATGTCCAAGCCCCAAACTATACCAGGCCTGCGGCCCTCTTGTGGAGTCCACCTGTGATTCATGGTAAAACAGTTTACTATATACATATATATACACACACACACACACACACACACACACACACACACATATATATATATATATATATATATATATATATATATATATATATATATGTGTGTGTGTGTGTGTGTGTACACTGAGGTAAATAATTATTTGATCCCCTATTGAATTTGTAAGTTTGCTCACTTCCAAACAAATGAACAGTTTCTAATTTTTATTGTAGTTTCATTTTAATGGAGAGAGACAGAATGTCAACCAAAAATCCAGAAAAAACGCATTACTGTCATGTAACCAACGGTGTGCGACAGACAGAGTGGACCCAGATGCAGGACTCCAGAGACAAATGTGAACTAAGTATCTCAGCTTTATTTATGCTGTCAAAAACGGCGAAGAAAACAAAAGCAAAAACTGGCATGGAACATGAAGAGAGCAGAACAGACTGACTGGAAACTGACACGCTCAACGGAGAACAGATGGACAGAATCACACACACTTAGACGGAGGACATGACGAGGAGCAAGGGCAGACTGAGACAAGTACAAGTACACACATAAGTACACACATAAGTACACACAGAGAGAATCAGGGCAGAGTGGACACACCTGGGAACACACCAGAACTGAATTATACTGACGAGACAGGGGAAGCAAAACTGAACCTAACACACACACAATGAGAGACCTTCAAAGTAAGACAGGAAGTAACAGGACACGGGAACAGAGACGCCGGCTTGACTGAGACAGAAAGGTAAACAAATACAGAGGCTCAGACCAAGACACG
>VUQS01000961.1:0-19918 GCA_015108495.1 Heterochromis multidens | reverse complement strand
CATGCCTGACAACGTCGGGGCATGCGCCTAATGAGACGACGGATGGTGTCCTGGGGGATCTCCTCCCAGATCTGGACCAGGGCATCACTGAGCTCCTGGACAGTCTGAGGTGCAACCTGGCGGCGTCGGATGGACTGAAACATAATGTCCCAGAGGTGTTCTATTCGATTTAGGCCAGGTGAGTGTGGGGGCCAGTCAATGGCATCAGTTCCTTCATCCTCCAGGACCTGCCTGCATACTCTCGCCACATGAGGTCAGGCATTGTCGTGCACCAAGAGGAACCCAGGACCCACAGCACCAGTGTAGGGTCTGACAATGAGTCCAAGGACTTCATCCCGATACCTAATGGCAGTCAGGATACTGTTGCTTAGCCTGTAGAGGTCTGTGTGTCCCTCCATGGATCTGCCTCCCCAGACCATCCATGACCCACCACCAAACCGGTCATACTGAGCGATGTTACAGGCAGCATAACGTTCTCCAAGGCTTCTCCAGAATCTTTCATGTCTGTCACATGTGCTCAGGGTGAACCTGCTCTCATCCATGAAAAGCACAGAGTGCCAGTGGTGCCACCTGCCAATTCTGGAGGAATTGATCTATGGCAAATGCCAGTCAGGCTCCTTGGTGCTGGGCAGTGAGCACAGGGCCCTCAGGCCACCCTCATGAAGTCATGAAGTTTCTAATTGTTTGGTCAGAGACATTCACTCCAGTGGCCTGCTGGAGGTCATTTTGTAGGGCTCTGGCAGTGCTCATCCTGTTCCTCCTTGCACAAAGGAGCAGATACCGGTCCTGCTGATGTGTTAAGGTCCTTCTACGGCCCTGTCCAGCTCTCCTAGAGTTACTGCTTGTCTCCTGGAATCTCCTCTATGCTCTTGAGACTGTGCTGGGAGACACAGCAAACCTTCAGGCAATGACATGTATTGATGTGGCAACTTGTAGGAGTTGGACTACCAATGCAACTTCTGTAGAGTCCAGGTATCACCTCATGCTACCAGTAGTGACACTGATCCTAGCCAAATGCAAAACTAGTGAAAAAACAGACAGAAAAGATAAGGAGGGAAAAAATGTCAGTGTCCTCCACCTTTAAAACTATTCCTGTTTTGGGGGTTGTCTCATTGTTGCCCCTCTAGTGCACCTGTTGTTAATTTCATTAACACCAAAGCAGCTGAAACTGATTAACAACCCCCTCTGATACTTAACTGACCAGGTCAATATCCCAGAAGTTTAACTGACTTGATGCTTTACTCTAATTAAAAAGTGCTCCTTTAATTTTTTTTTGAGCAGTGTATCACTACTTAAAGAATACTCTTCTCGACTTCAAATATCATATTACCAACTTTGTCATATTACCAACAACTAGTACAGGGACTAACCTGGTTATCGGTAGCTCCAGTTTCTCCTGCACATTTAGAGCAAGTATTCAATTCACAGTTGTAAGCAACATCTGCTTCACTGACTAACTTAATGCCCTGTGATGTTTAAAAAAAAATCAGGACAATTAACAACAACCACTGCTGTTCCCTACTTCTCAAAGACAATTTCCACCAGCTGGAAGAAAAACAGAACAATTTGAACTGCTAAAAGGCCATAAAGATTTTTTATCCTGCAGCGGACCGAACATGTTTTGGTGATTCTGGAAATGCCATTAAAACAAATGTAAACACCCAGAAGAAATGTTAAGTGGTTCATTTTAATGTTTTCTTTTTATTGATATTGTTTGGAATAAAAAGCTTTCACTGATAAATCATGTGTACATCGTGGTAATTTTTGGCTATTTAAGCCATAAAACAGCTAGAAGAAAAAAGTACCTTCATCTTATGTTCCAACAATAGCAACACTAGATACATAAATTTCACACAGAGTAAAAAAACTGCGTCATTATCACTTTACAGGCTTAATAAGTTTTGGAGAGGATTGTAGAGAAATCAGATTAGACTGGGTTTCTTCAGGGAAGTGAGTGATAATTAAAAACAGATAAAATAACACCATCCTTATTGCGCATTGGCTGAAATCACCTGGTAAATCACACCTTCACATAGAACTAATTTTATTTTACACAATTAGACTTTTCTTTTTCAGTCATGAGTTCAGACTGAAACTAAAGATGACCAAAATATAGTTGAGATGCACTGTGCCACTGCAGGTCTGTTCGCTGGATAGATTGATCCTTCATGCTCTGGGTAAAAAATTGTCTTTAATGAACTCATTAAAATCCTGCCAGCTGTGTCGTTGGTCTGCCACACCCACTGCCGTGTATGTGATTGCACATTTGGTGCCACTCCAAAGCAAGTCAATTAACTGTTCTTGCAGCTCTTTTTGTTTTATTAATGGAAGGTCAGATGTTTAATTTTTGGAGATGCTGATGCACAGTATAGCCTGTAGAGAAATGCATCCATAGATAAACGAGTGAGCTACAAACTTTTCTATACTGCCTGAAAGCTTTTACAACTTATGTTCTGCCCACCCAGAGTGCAGTACGCCAAAAAGCCTTTTAGAAAGTATGACCATACACTTTTAATGATGATTAAATCAGGTCTGGGTAGGCTGTCAAGGGCTAAATAAATAAACTGAACTCTGTTTTCTGCAGCAGCATCAGGAACGGCAGTCAGTTTTTGCACTAGTATTCAGTGAGTATTCTGAACCAGTGGCTAATGAGATCTCTGTGCACATCTCACATAGGAGAGAACAGTATTTGCATATAACTTTAGTCCAGTTAAGTGCTTTCGGGTGTGTTTTTGTTGATAAGAAAATTGAAAATATGAAAGAAAAGTGGTGACACTGAAATGAATAACTCTTTTCTATAATAAGCAATGCACAATGTGAAAGGAAAAGGAAAAGGTTTATTTACATATAAAAACTGTCCGGCAGACATTTCTTCACATTGAACAAAGCCCAGTAATTGGATATGTTTTTAACAATGGGTCTGTGAGTCGCTATCTTCAGAGGAATTCAAGGTAACTGTTTAACCCACCAGAGGTTTGATCAGTTCATGATGGAGCAGACGTGAGCCACAGATCCATAAATCTAATCAGACAGGCGATGAGCTCAAAGTAGGATTTATGAATTTCCCTTTACAGCCTTGTAAAACTCCATCACTAATTATTAACCCGTGAGAAAAACTTTGCTCCCATTTGTAGCATATCTGGTCACATGATAGCAGGGCTGCTGGGTAGAATTGTATAAAAGGAGGCTTGTGGACACAGAAAAGCAGAAACATCAAACTGAGCACCCCCTGAGCACATCCACAACAAGACACTAAAAGGCTACAAGACAAACTGCTGTCTACTGTCACCATGAAAGCCACACTTGCCATCATCGCTGTCCTCGTCCTGACTCTCGGCTGGACCTCTAAGGCCGTGCAAGTTGAAGTAAGTGCCTCACTTAGCATCACTGCATGACTGATGTGTTCATGATGAGATTGCCAGTTTGAACAATGGCAATTTTCTGCTTATTAGTAGAGGCAGAAAGTCAGAAAGTAAACTACTTTCATGGATTACAAACCACACTGAAACTGTGCAAACTTTGAAGCCTTTAGATCAGGTTGCATTTCCTTTATAACTGCATCTGCTTCTCTTTCAGGAGAATGGATTGTCTTTCTCATTGGAAGCTGTCAAGAGGCTTCAAGAGCTGTCGGAGAGCAGCGGTATGACAGGACAACAAAACCCACGACTGAAGGCTAACACCGTGTCCCTCTGTGCTGACCCCATGCTCCCACAGGAGTTTCTGCCACTCTGCAGGCAGAGAGGAGCATCTGCTTCGCTCTCCAGATTAGGTAAGGCATTTGTAAATGAAGCAGTTCATAAATATTAAATATAAATGATTTAGCAGTCTACCTGATCTGTTTCTGTCTCTTGTCTGCATTTTAGCTTTTGTACCCATGGACATCTGTGAGATCTGCGCATTTGCTGCCTGCACTGGTTGCTAAACATACAAAGCAAACCAGAAAATTCTTGCTCACTTGTGATTTTTTTTTCATCCCCTGCTAAATTGTTTTTAAGGAAATTCCATTTTTTTAACCACATGCAATGATAAACCAGTGGTTTTATTCCTGCACTTCTGACTGTGGCTCATTGGACACCTGATTATTTTTTTCATCCTTAAACCAAAGATAGCCTAAAAAGGGGAAAAAAATCTGACCTAATGGGGAATGTTTTGCAAGCTGTTACTTTATAGCATATTTACGTTTTTATTTTTCTGCAGAAAATTCTTTAGCATGAAATTTGCTTTGGATTTTTGTTTGTTACATTTCTATCTTGCCTTGCTTTATATTCATATTTAAAGAAATGTTTTCTTTTTATTATTATTGTTTGGAATAAAAAGCCTTCATTGATAGATGATGTGTACACTGTGGTCTTTCCTACAAATGCAAATATTCTATTGCCATTCTTGTTACCATTCTGGCAGGTAAGGCTAGCAAAAAGACACCTTTTTATTATTTTCACATTGTTAGTTGCATGATTGAATAAAAGTGCTATTGTCTAACTCAAATTTTTAATAGATATCTAACCACTAAGCCACTTTCAACTGCTCCCTTGTCACAAGGCATTACCACAGCAGGTAACTCTGCATGTTTGATTTGGCAGAGTTTTACACCAGATGCCTTTCCACTACACTACGGAGACACAACTGACCAAAATTTATATTTTTTGAAAATAGCTTATAACATTATATATAACATTTTATAGCACTTCCGCATTGAGACATCCAGCATTATGTAGACACCTGATCTCTTCTTGAAAATCCCCTTCTAGATATTTAGGTGCTGTAGGGCTTTCAGCATGATGCAATTTCTTTCTGTAACTTCTTTCTAAGTGTACAGGGTGTATAGGAGCAATAAATGTAAATAGAACCTGTGTGCACAAGAAACAAAACAACATACTTAAACTAATGACACTAAAGTCTAAAATGTTTCAGTTGTATGCAAAGTGACACACTGAGAGGAAATTCTTCATCACCAGTGGAGATTTGGTGTCAACCACTCATGACATTTCCACACAGGGCAGTTTTCAGGGTCTGTTATTTTTCTCATGAAACATGCAACCACTTGGCAACCTAACAGACAACATAGTATTCATTACTATAGTTGTGATGATAAACAGGTATATGTTTACTTAGATCCAGATGACAATGATGTACTAACTAATGTCACATTCCCAGGGCTTTTGTTTATCTGAGTTTTAGATTTTTAGTGGATATATTTGAGTTTGGGTTTTGGGTTATTTTAGACGTTTTGAATTTCCTGATTCTGCTGTTGATTTCATTATTATTCTGAAACTGAGTTTGATTTCTTGTGATATTGCTGAATCTTTGATTTTGGTTTTTACCCCATGGTTTTTCTCTTCTCTGTTTTGCGATCCTGTGTTTAGGTTTCATGTTTTCCTTGCTGTCCTAGTATATAAGCTTGAGCTTTATTGTATTATGTGAGCTCAGAGGGGTGTACTACAAAGTAAGATTAATAGCTTAGCGAGCTGTGTTGCGCTTAAAGTCTGAGTTTTCTGTGTCATAAAAGTGGCTCTCTTTTTATATGGCTAAATCACCATGGTAACTTATACTGAGCACATAACCTGGTCAGGAGCAGATTGTGTTCTGAGCTTTGGTTTAAAATCACCTCGAAGTGCCACGTTTTCACTGATTCTTTTATTTACAGCATGTTTTAAGTGCAATACAGATTCTCTGCTGGGGCAATACGTTTGCAAGTTGTTAAGCCATATCTTACTAAAACCACCGAATGAAGTATAAACTGTGGGTTGCATTGTCACAGGGATGTGCATGTATTATTCACAAAATGTATAATACTATTAATGTTGTATAAATGCAACATTAATCTATTGTCTTAATTGCAACAATGCAGCATTTTACTGTTATTTTTTATGTTCTTTATAGATTTTTAATCTGCATTTTATCATTATCATCTGATAACATCTCTGATTGGAGTAGGCGGTACTCATAGGGATCACTTTGTGCAGAAGACCCCTTTTTATGTAAGCGCGCTCAGAGCCTGAAGCTCAGGTTAATAGAGAACGCTGATTACCACCGTTGTGATACCTGTTATCTCCAACTGGGGTGTTAGGTTTTGTTGAGCCAGCTAAGCCAAAGAAAGCCTGGCTGTGTTGAACTTGGTTCATAGTATACCCCTCTGGTCTTTATGGAGCTCTTGATTCCTATTTGTTTTTATTATCATCCCAGTATCTTGAGTGCTATTTACTGTTTTGTGTTCATAGAGCTTGAATGCCTGTTAAGATGAATTACTGTTCTTTTTTTATTCTTTCAGCTGCAGCCCCGATGGTATTTAGTGGTCTGAGAGCAAGTTAAGAATAAATACAAAAACATCATTCAAATGTAGTTTTAGTCTACCTGCGATTGATACAAAGTTTACAAGTGCAAATATGTGTCCTGATTTATATATTGATGCTTATAGAACAACAGAATTGTTGTAAAATTGTTTGCAGCCAAAAGGTTAAAAGAAAATGAAGTAATAAAGCTGCATCTAAGAATTTCTATTTATTACTGATGCTCATTTGGGAAATACAAAGACTTCAGAAACTATTAAAAAATTTTAGACCCTCCTACCATCCACTCACAGAGGTCCAAGAGATCTCCCTGGAATGGTGACGCTATTTCTGGAGACTTGATTGGTCAGTAGGCGAAGATTTCTTACCTATTGATCTCCAATCTGGAACCTAACATGCTCTGGAGAAGGTTAGGTTTGCAGCATAAGTTATAGCAGCATAATGCAGGCCTCTGGAACTGGAACTGACATTTACACATGGCTGAGCACTTTTTTTAATTAATGAAGACAAAATAGATTTTTAGTTTAATTTAATTTAATTTAATTTTTTTTGTTTTTTTGTTTTTTGGGCATAAAATCAACCACAATCTGCAGGTTAAAACCACAAGTTTGAATTACTGATTTTATTATTTAGACAGCCTTCTTTCATTTTAGGAATATTGCTAACATATCACCTTTCTTGCCTCACTGTCATTCTAAAACACTTGCTCAGGCATTTATTCCTAGTAGACTGGACTACTCCAATGCTCTTTTTGTGGGAAAAACCCTAAAAGACTGTCAGTATTATGCACCTTATTCAGAGCTCTACTGCATATATTTTGTGTATTTTAAGTATTTTTGTTTGTTTGCTTATTTGTCCATTTTATTATATTGGTGCTATCCAACCATTTTTTTAAGGGTCACAGTAGGGCCTAAACAGGCTGACAGTCTGTCACAGGGCCAGCACAGAGAAACAGACAGCCATTCATGTCCATATTCTGCCTACAACGATTTATTTTACCTAAAAGTCTTTGGACTGTAGGAGGAAGCAGGAGTACCTGGAGAAAACACACACAGGAATGTTTTTACTATGAGTTTTGCCTGACTTGAACTGACAGCGGCTTTATGTAAATTATTTTCATGTGTCATACAAAAATACAAATACAGTTTAGCTTTCAGACATTTGTTGCCATGGTCCTGGTCCTTTACAATACGGCCCACGATTAAGGGCGTAATTGCATCCATCCATCCATCCATTTTCTTCTGCTTGGGTTGCGAGGGGTGCTGGAGCCTATCCAGCAATAGGCGGGGTACACCCTGGACAGGCCACCACTCTGTCGCAGTTCTAACACAGAGAGACAGACAATCATTCACACTCACATTCACACCTACGGTCAATTTAGAATCACCTATTAACCTAACCCCACTAACTGCATGTCTTTGGACTGTGGGAGGAAGCCAGAGTACTCGGAGAGAACTCACGCAGACATGGGGAGAACATGCAAACTCCACACAGAAAGCCCAGGTAAAGGCAGGTGGACCTCTTTGCTGTGAGGCAGCAGTGCTAACTACTGCACCACCATGCTTACAATGTAATTATATTTACCTACAAATACTTAAAGGTAGGCAGACAAGAATAAGGGAGTAACAAGTCAGGTTTTTACATTAAACAAAGAAATAATTATACTGTGAGTCAATTTAAGTACCGTGTAAGTAAGTGTATTTTAAGTAGTGTGTAATTTTTTGGTAATTTTTGCAGAAAAACAAAAAATATTTCCCCATCTTATATCATAAATACGCTGTACTTTTTGGGGTGCGGGCCGTATTATGGAGTGGATTAATCTGGCCTTTTTGCATCTTTATTTTTTTTTACCATCTTTATTTTTTTACATCTTTATTTAATGTCCATTATGTTGATGTGCATGATGGATGTTCAATGATTCAACTGTCCTTTTATTTTATCTGTTCTTCCTTAACAACTACAAAAAATAATACAAAAAACCAAAAATAAATCCATCCATCCATTTTTCTTTTCCACTTATCTGGGGCTGGGTCGCGAGGGCAGCAGCCTAAGCAGAGAAGCCCAGACCTGCCTCTCCCCAGCCACCTCCTCCAGTTTATCTGGGGGAACACCGAGGCGTTCCCAGGCCAGCTAAGAAATATAATCTCTCCAGTGTGTCGTGGGTCTCCTCCGGGGCCTCCACCCAGTGGGACATGCCCGGAACATCTCGCCCAGGAGGCATCCTTGTCAGATGCCTGAACCACCTCAACTGGCTCCTTTTGATGTGGAGGAGTAATGACTTCACTCTGAGCCCCTCCGAGACAGCAGAGTCTTTTTCCATGGCCTCGCCGAACTCCTCCCACACCCACACAAAAAATAAATACCATCAGAATTTGCAGGATTATGTGACCTTATAATGATGGAGCCAAGTCTAACTTAATTTTCAAAAGGACTGTACAGGATAGGAGTGTCTATTTTCCTGTAAAATACCCGGAAGTCAGGCAAGGTTAAGGTACTCCATAACACGGCCCACGCCCCAAAAAGTACAGCATAGTTACGATGTAAGATGAGGAGATATAGTTTGTTTTTACCAAGAAATTTCGCAGTACTTAAAATTGCTTATGCAGTACTTACAATTACTTAAAGTATAATTTGAGTCTCCTTTCCTGTAAAATACCCAGAATTTAAGCACTACTTAAAATTACTTCAGATGTAATTATTTCTTTTTCATGGTCCTGGGTCTTTGACCCAGTATTTTGAGTTTGTTTTGGACTTGTTGGTGGTTCTTTTGGTATTAAGAGA
Source organism: Heterochromis multidens (assembly GCA_015108495.1). NCBI lineage: Eukaryota > Metazoa > Chordata > Actinopteri > Cichliformes > Cichlidae > Heterochromis > Heterochromis multidens. Next base: position 10,850 of record VUQS01000961.1, on the reverse strand, counting down.
GTTTCATACTCTAGCGCTGTATTAGTTTCTGTATTATTCTTGAGTTTAGTCTCATAGTTTTGTTATCCATATTTATAGTTCTTGGTTGTTTATGTTAGTTCCCCTTGATGCCCAGTCTGTATCTGTCTCGTCTTCGTGTCGCGTCTTCGGTGTCTCTGTGTTTCATTCTTTTGTCTCCATGTCTGTTTTGTGAGTTCCCGTGTCTTAGGTTAAGTCACAGTGTGTGTTACTTCCTGTCTTCAGGAAACTGGTATTCAGTTTTGCTTCCCCGGTCTCATCAGGTAAATTTAGTTAAGCCTTGTTCCCCAGGTGTTCCCCTCTGTCCTGATTCCCTCTTGTGTATTTAAACCCTTCGTTTGTCTGTATTCCTTGTCACAATCTCCCTCGTGTGTGAAGCTTCGGTCCGTCAGTTATCCGTAAGTCGTTTCAGTCAGTCAGTCAGTCAGTCTCTCAGGCGTTATCCAGCCCTGTTATGGTTTGCTTTGTTTTGTTTGCATTTTACCAGCATTAAAGCTGCGTCCTTGAGTTTGATCCTGTCTCCAAGTCCTGCACTTTGGGTCCTCTCTCTACCTGCCACACACATCACATGACATTCTTCTTTCCTGTAAAATACATGAAGTCATGCAATACTTCAAATTTCTCATGCACTACCTAAAATTACTTACGCATTACTTAAAATTGCTTACAGACTACTTAAATTTACTAACAGTATAATTATTTCTTTGTTTCCTATAAAAACCTGACTTGTTACCCCCTTATTCTAGTGTACCTACCTTTAAGTATTTGTAGGTGAATATAATTATATTGTAATTTCAAATAAAATACGTTGAAATTCCATTTACTCACAGCGGAATTACGCCCGTAGTTACAGGCCATATAATGAAGTTTTAGTTTTTGGTATTCTAGCTTATATCTCCTGTTTTGTTTTCCATTATTTTATTCTCAGTTTTGGTTGTGTCTTCTTTGTATTTGTAATTGTTGTTTAATTGTTTAATTGTCTCCCCTCAATTCTTTGTTGTGTTGTACTGTTTGTTCACAGTTGTTGTCTCTCATTTGTCTTCTGTTGGTTTCAATGGACTTTGTTACTGGCTGTCCTTTGCATTATCTGCTCGACTGACTAAAGGTTTGTTTTTTGTTTATTTTACTCTGTCTCATAAGTCTGCTTTTGCATCCACATTCTCCCACATTATGACATTTGTACAGATATTGAGCAGTTTTAAAATATTCAAAATTACCCTCAACACAGCCAGGGAAGGTTTTGTTGAGCATGTGCTTGTAGGTTATTCAGATACTGACAGGCCCTGTGATCACTTGAAGCAAATGCACAGGCTATTGCGCTAGCATTTCTAACACAATTTTACATCACGATGCAACACAACATCTGCTCAAGCCCCCTTCACCTTCATTTCAAACTCAAATATGCAGTATGTCAACATTCAGTGCTGTGAATAATTTAATTTATGCAGCTAAACTACCTTGTTAAACTGACATGCTCTCAGTTCAGGACACCAGTGAACTCCCAGTATACCAGCCCTGCCACCTGCACAATAATAAAGTAGTAATGAGTTGCTAGCGAGGCAGATTCTGGTTTTCGGGACTTTATACGTGAAAAAATTATTGTATTTTTCTTTTTCTTTTTTTTTACTAATCTCTGCTAAGCTGTAAACACACACCAAAAATTTAATGACACTTTTGCAGGCACAGATTTACAGATAAAAGGCACTCATTTAGTTGAATCACATTTACTAATTTACATATTTACAGCAGTAGTCAGAGAACTCTGATAACAGCCCCTGAGGGTGGGTGTGTTAACATGTGCATGTCACAGTTCTTGATATTTGTTTGTGTGTGCACTTGCACTTCCTTTGGTCTGTTCTGTAGTCACACAGGAGAGGAGTGTGATGGAGGCTAAAACTCTGGGGGTAAAGCAGTTCCTTAATAAGATCCCACACTAATAGATTGCTCTGAACCATTCACTGGATGGCAACAGTTTCAACAGTGAGTAGCCAGGGTGTGTGGTGTACTTGATAAATGCTGCTAGCCTTCTTACTCTGTTAACTAACACAGATACTAATCAGGTTTGGAAGCTCTGTTCTGACAGTGTATGACCTTCACTACACTATGCATGCACACAGTTGGTTAGAATGTTCCACATGGTGATCCTGTATTTAGCATTAGTTTCTATGGGAGCCAGGCCTATTTTATTTGTGTGAAGTGTTAGAGGTCTGCATCAGCGGGTTTGACACACAAGTCCTTTTCAGTCATCTAATAGGTCCACAAATATTGTTGTATTCATCAATCTGTTAAATTGATTTTGTCATTCCCAGATTCATGACAATAAGTGAGATTGCACTATTTGCCACTGGTTGACAGTATGTTATATTCTTGTGTGTGCCTATCCTTCACTGTGACTACATGCAGTTCAGATCTGTGCCTTGTTAAAAGTGATGTTACCAGGTCAGACCCAATAAAACTCCACTCAGACAAGCACTCCCATCCATTAATCGGGTGTCATTTGAACTTGTCAACTTAATGTCAGACTAACTCAGTCAGTTTCCTTTATAAGTCATGATTGCAATATTACTCACATCTGTTAATGTTTGCATAACAAATTTCAACATATACATCTGAAATAAGATATCTTAAAAATAGAAAGAAAGAGATATCTTAAAGAAAGATGTAGAGATAACTGAAAGATCACTACATCTTTCAGATGTAGAGATATCAGTTAATCCTACTGAAATGACCATGGTGTTTATTCAAACAAAATGACATGCTCAGACTCTATTGCTAAAATGACAGCATGTCTGTAAGGTGCTTTAGACTTCAAGAGTTATCCTTTCCGTGATTTCCTCTGTTTATTCATGCATGCGGAAGGGGATGTGGACCATCTCCTTTGTTCTCTTGAAGTCACTTCTTTTGTCTTAGAGATGTTAAGGACCAAGTTGTTTTCCTTACAACACTCAGGCTTTCCACCTCAAGTGTGTTTGCTGTCTACTCATTGCCTGAAAACAGCCCAACTATTGTGGTGTCATCTGGTCTGCAAATTTAATTTTGGAATCCACAAATAGAAAAAGAACAAAGCCAATCTTTTGACTTATTTAGCTCAATCAAGAACACAGCAACCCTGAACACTTACAGACTGTTGTAAAGAAGAACTAGGAATTGTGTAAAACCAAGCCAATATCTAATAATCACAATCTCAGAATAAATGGGTCAGTCTGTGATTAAGAGATGAACTGAAATCAACCTACTTGCTAACTACCCTGAAAAACTGTTTGCAAGCAGAACCGCTGCTGTTTTAAAGATAAGGGATAAGTTAACTAATAACTTAAACTACTCATGGGTTTTACAGTTAAAAGCATCCTTGCTTTAATATTTGTGACAAAAGTTTTGCCCACTGCTGTACATGATCCAGCCAGAAAGCTGTTATATAAAGTTATATAATACTTACTGAGTGTGAAAAATCAAAAAAAAGTTACTTAATAGTTCTAGCCATGTCTGTGCATGTGGGGTAGTTTAACCTTCAAGTGTCTGAGTGGCTTTGTGGCATTTTTAAGTTAAAGAAAGTTTCCTAATATGAATTTGAAGAATCCAGAGTTTCAAAGTTGTTGTTTTTTTTGTTTTTGTTTTGTTTTGTTTTGGTTTGTTTTGGTTTGGTTTGGTTTGGGTTTTTTTTACTTGAATTGGTCCGTTGGTGTGGCAAGGATAATAGAAAGTTGTGTGGGATTACTTATAATCCCAGAAATGTGTGTATGTTTTGGGGGTTTTTTTACATTGTTTTAAATTACTGCAGTGTTTCGCATTTAAACATGGAGAACACAACAAGATTCAGAGAGTTCCTGAAGTATATGCAGTTCGTAAACAGACAGGCCATGGTTAAAAGAGGTGTTTTCATATATATTTTAACAATATTTGTAGCCCAGTTACCCGAAAACTGCCACTCCACGTTCATCCCTTCTAAACTAGTCAAGTTTATGTAATGCTGCACCCTTGGCCATGATTTTTTTTTTAGGTAAACAATGGAATAAAAATAATGAAAATCTAAAAATCTAGAGTAAAAGAAAACAAAGAGGAGACTTTCACGTGAGTGGAGACATTTATTGTGGCTATGTGTGTTGCATGCTGACTGCAGTCACTCCTCAGTGTACTTTAAAGCTTGCCTTCAAAATATCTATTGTTTATGGCTGTGAGGTGTAAGATATGAACGAGTTGTTGCTGAATTACTTTGGTGCTGATTGGGTTTGTGTTATGGTGTGTGGAGATGTAATGAACTTCTTAAAAGCACATTAAAAGATTTGTCCACTTGTTGAATAGCAGTATTGGAATAAAAAGAGAAAATGTGGATCAACTTTTGCAGGCTATAAAATCTAAGATAGATAAAAAGCCTAATAGAAGAAGAGGAGTAAGTTGTCTGTGACAAAGCTGTTCACTGGAAGTAAGGGAGGGACCTCAACCCACTTGGAAGGTCGCACATGGTACTGACCCAGCAGGTGATCTCATCTTCCATAAACCATAGGTCAGTTGTTGTAGTCATATTTAGGGTGAACTCTCTGACCATTCTACTCTGCTTGTTGAGATGGGCTGAAACCAAGTCTCAGAACCTCTAGAAATTGTAACAACCTAATCTATTAAAACCCCAGTGACACAGGTCTAGAAACCAGTTGACAACCCCCTGGTCAACAGGGAAAAATGTTTATTCCCCAACCAGATGGCAAGTTGTTGTGGGATGTTGCTGGTAGTCACTAAGTGAAACTACTCGCAAAGAGGTCGGTCACTAAGAGGTATATGGTGTTGCACCAAAAGGCTCCTTGTGATTGCTTTGGTCACTGGCAGATTGCTGTAGTTACCTGTAGTTTGCATGCAAGATGCCAATTCGTCTTCAAATTCTTGCTAACTACTTGCCAAGCAGTAGTGAAACTATTAAATGTGACACAAACCAAAAATGGCAGTTGGCAAGTGTTTGCAGACAAACCTACATCTTTCATGCGAACTACAGGTGACCACAGCAACCTGCTAGATACCAAAGCAATCACAAGGAGTGTTTTGGTGCAGCACTTTCTTTGTGACCAATTTCACCCAGTAACAGCCAGCAGCCTCCAGCAATCCCTCACCAATGTGGAGGCTGGGGAATACACACTTTTTCCTAGCGAAAGGCTAGGGCTAAGGGCCCTGCAGTCGACCTTCAGACTTGAATATTTTGTGAACTTTTTAGTGAATATTAGTGAAGATTTTGTATTGTTACAGAAGTAGTTACTCCTATGAAGTATACCTGTATTGTATAATAAACCTTGAACTTGAGTTAAACCTAAGATTGCAATCCTGCCGTACATTCCCAGTTGGTCGAGGTGATGCAGGATATAGTGCAGTCCCATATTGACTGCATCCTCGGCCAACCTGATTGCCCGGTAAGCAAACTGCAGGAGGTCCAGCAAGGGCTCTGTGATGTCCTTCAGGTGGCTCAACACCAGTCTTTCAAAGGACTTCATGACCACAGACGTCAGGGCGATAGGTCTGTAGTCATTTATTGGTCATTGATGGACTTCTTTGGGACCAGGATGATGGTGGAGCATTTGAAGCAGGAGGGCACTTCACACAGCTCCAGAGATCTGTTAAAGACCTGGGTGAAGATGGGGGCCAGTTGGTCGGCACAGATTTTCAGGCAGGAGGGGGACACACCATCAGGTCCTGGAGCCTTCCTGATCTTCTGTCTCTGGAAGAGCAGACACACATCCTCCTCACAGATCTTTAGTGCAGGCAGGGGGTCAGAGGGGAGGGGGGGTGAGGGGCTGCAGGTAGACTTTTTGTGTAGGTGTGAGGTGAGGGTGAGCAGATGGGAGCTGTGCTGTTAAAGTCCCCTAGAATAATGATGAGGGAGTCTGGTCAGCAAGCTGTTTTTGAGCCTCTGACACACAGGCTTGTGGTGGGATGTAAACACTGACCAGAATAATTAATCATAGCATAATTTAGTGTTTGGCATCAAAAAAGGGGTGATTCTAAAGGATTTTGGGGGGTTATCCCCTTTTATCTGACTAGATCTGGAGGCTTGAACAAAGGGTTAGCATCAGTGGAGCCTTTAGGAGTAGAATGACCTCTATTTATGGTGCTGGATGTTCTTGCTCTAGGATGTGCAGCAAGGACAGCACAGCTGCTTTAAACTGTAATTTGCTTTTCTCTTTGCCCCTTCTCTTTGATGTCAAACCATGTTATTTAATAAATGTATCTATTTTTGATACTATTCATCTGCAACCCTGAAGTGTTCTTTCTGCATTGTTCTCATATATTTGATAACACGTATATGCTCAAATGAATGTTATCTGCTCAAATAAACTTTATTTTTAAAATAACAACTGCTTTTTTCAGTCCATTGACAAAAGTCCCTGAAATCAAGCAGCTCGATTTTCAAATATTGCTCACATTTTTATGTCCAGATGTTTTGCAGCCCTACAGCTATATATATTTAAAGCGCACAGTGTTCCTTTTATACAGTTCCCTGCAGCAGCATCATAGTTGAATCTTAGTCTCCTAACAGCTATCTTTCTCAAGGTCGTAAAAAGAAAAATAGAAAAAAAAAGTTAAAGCTTTTAACTCGGCAAAAGTCAAACCTGCAAAACAAGGTTGATTTTTGTGACTTTGATGTGACTTATGAAACAACACAGTTCATACAGTCCACTATAATTCCTTGTTGATGGGAACGCTCCAAATTGTGACTCTCACTAACATCACAGATTTGACTGTCAGACTTCAAATAGGTATCATTACAGACCAAATATGTTTATCTTTTTTCCAGTGATCCCTATCTGTTGCCAGTTTGTAAAATGTCATAATTTACAGATGTGTATGTGCATAGCTGCTTCCTTATCAGACAGCACTGACAAGGGATGAGATTTATTAGCTGTTATTGAGGTATCAGATGCGTTGGTGTGAAACCTAAAATCAATAATAAAGTATTGAGCTGACGGGGGAAACAACACAGATAGGTGTTAAAAGCAGATTACAAGATAGTGGTTATAAAGAAAAAAGAGGATCCAATGTGCTTGAACTCACAACTGGTTGTCAGATCCCTTAATTTTATCACTTTTTCTCATTATAAAGTGTCTTTCACACTTTAGCACCTGCTACTGTCCCCCTTCCATCATCAGTATTGTGTTTACAAGTCTCCTCCCTAATTTTTGAAAATCTCTATAAAAGTCTTTCCATTTTATTGATTTTGGTCAGCTCACCTTTTCCACATCTGCTGTCTCAACAGCATTAACCACAGAAGAAACTCTTCATAAAACCCAACGGTATCGTCACATCATCTTAAAATGAGAGTGCTTGTTGCTCTTGTTTTGGTGGGGTGTGTCTGCAGTGGAGCTCTAGGAGTGTGGGTTAGGGTGAGTATCATTTGTTTTTGGAAGTACTGCTTATCCAAGTTTATTTTCAAACTCCCTTAAGTCCTTTTTAATGCATTTTGATGCATTCAGGCATAGTAGATGTGATTGATGTTTCCAGGGCTATTTGAAGAGTGGTTTTGGCCTTCTTACATAAAACATTAATTTCAAGAAAAATCACTCAATCCATTTATGTTCCTGCAAAACTATTACTGTCCTGTCCTTTCCTCTGATTAATCTCTGAGAATACAATGATAATTTCAGCTTTTGACATGACATTAAAAAAAAATTATGTTGTACCAGATTGAAACTTCTTGTCCCACTCCCTGCAGGTTGGCGACAAAAGCTTCCCACTGGAGGCAGTGAAGCAGCTCAAGAAAATCATGGATTTAGATGACAATGTTGGTCCTCACATTGACACACACACTTGGGCTGTGTGTGTCAACCCTCTTGTGCCCCAGGTGTTTCAGCCAGTGTGCCAAAGGGATGAAGCAGGAGTCGTTTTCTCAAATCTATGTAAGTTGAGTCCAATGGGATATCAGATTATTTTGGCCGCAAATACATTATGGTATTACAGTGTGTTCCTCTCACTACTCCTATTTATTTCTCGACAGCTAGGTGCAAAGGGTATTGCATGCATAAGAAATTATGCAAGTACCTCACTGGGCACACTCTACACTCTAAGTCATTAACATTGGTTGCTCAAAGTATGATCCCAAACCAAAACCAAATTGTGTGTTTACATCTTAGTATACAATAGCAGTCTTGTGTATTTTTTTTCTTTTTTTACAATCAATTTTTAAGGGCAAAAGCAATAACAGTTAGTCTATAAGTCAGTATTTTTACTACTTACTACCCTATCCAATGTATGACACTCAGCCCTAAGATCAATTATTCATAAATGAGATTTCAGTCTAAAAATGTGTAAGTACTAGCTGTCATAGATGCCATATCCTGTGATTGATTTTTACAGGATATGGAAGCAAAACTACCTAAAACAGTGAGACAATGTCCTTCTTTCAAACCTTTTTGCAAATGTAACATTTGTTAGGTACTATTAGCCTCAGAAGATTAATACACCTTCATTATTATGTGCATACAGTATTTTGGGGGGAATGACCTATCATGAACAAAAACAAAGTATTTGTTGCATGCATTGTTGGTCTTTCAAGATATTTTGTTGCCAAACATGAGAATGTCACTAGCATTTTAACTAAGTCGGGAGCAGCCAATTAGTTCACCACACAGACTGGAAGCAGTGGGAAGTTCACTCTTTCCTAATTTAACAAAATATGTCTTAGAGCACCTCTAAAGCTCGCAGCCCAATTTGCATGTTAAATGTTGCTTGATGATTTGTTGGTTTGTTTCCCCCTGTTTTTAGGCTTTGTGGTAAGCAAACAAACTGCTTTGGCTGGATAGCTTTATAGTATTCATACTGACACAAGTCTTGGCAAGAAAATGTGTTCTCAAATATCAAACTTTTGCTTCTATATGAATGACCTGCTCAACCACCTGAGCTCCAGTTGCTGAGCCAGTCTCAATATTCTTTCGCCAAATTTAAACAGGAAACAATTACAATCCAGCTCTTCTATTAAATCTTTAGTTTTATTACGCAGACACACACTCTTTCTCTCTCAAACTCAAGATTAAAGAAACAGACAACAAGCACAAGGTTTAGTTGAATTGCTCAAATGGATTCCCAGAATCTGTTGTTTACACATTGTAATAGACACATTCTGCAAGTGTTGCACCATAAAATGCCTCTAGAATGATAACACCAGGTGAAGGGCTTGTTAAAAGCCAAGCAGAAAGGTCTTTGGAGACCATTAGATACAGACAAGACACTTGTTGCTGTAATAAAATCCAATTATCACTATTAGCAGTCATTTTTTAAACTGGAAAACAGGCGCTTTGGGTAGAACAAAAATATAAAAACTGAGAAAATTAATATTCACTGAAGTTTGTGGGGTTTTTCTCTTGTACTTTCTAGTGATTATAGATATGGATGTGTGTGAGATATGTGCCAACCCCGCCTGCACTGGATGTACGTATTGAGGCTGCTGTCGGCTACACACACAACCTCCTCCACTGAGAGCCACTGGGGCGCCATCCTCCATTGTTCTTCCACATCTAGGAGTCTAGTAGGAGTCTTAGCAAGAACTGTTCAAGTATTCAGAACTGTTTGAATCACTAAAAGAATTTTACTGTCATTTCTGTCTCTGAAACATGGTTAAAAGAAGAACAAACTACTACAGTTGAGATTGAAGGTCATGATTTGTACTAATGTGAGGGGCGGAAGGGTTGCATTGTATATAAATTTGTCACTGCAAAGCAAAATTGTTGATAAAATGACATTTAATGTAAACCTGGTGGAATGTGTAACTGGAGAAATTAAGCTGGAGAAATCAAAAAACAATTATAAGCTATATTTACAGATCCCCTGGATCTTGTATGCAAGTCTTTATGGGCAAAATGATTTTTGCAAGGTTTATATGACAATGTATACAATAATAAGATGTTCGTTGTCTGTGGAGATTCTAATACTGATTTACTTGATCCTGAAGGACATTCACAAACCGAAGAATTTTTTACACGATCTATTGCACGAGTTTGTTTCCTACAATTTCATGTCCCACTACCGTAACAGTAAACATGAAATATGAATTTTTCCTATAAATGATCCCTGACTTGTACAATAATAGAAAAAGTACACAAAACTAATCAAACTAAACCTTGGTTAACAAAAGGATTACAAAAAGCCTGTAGAAAGAAAAAAAATCAATGTATAAAGAATTCTTAAAGCTTAGTACAAAAGAGAAAATAAATTTTAAAAGTACAAAAATTCTTTGTAAATATAGGAACAAACCTATCTATGACAAAACAGCCAACAATAATGAAAGCAACACAGATAAAACAGACATAAATAGCCATGCTATATTTCTCAGAGGATAATCAATATAGTATGCAAATTAAAGAGCAAAAAGTCTTCAGACTGGAATGGATTCAGCATGCTTGGTATTAAAAATATAATTGAACACATATAAAAGCCATTGTCACATACATTTAATCAATCTTGATGCACTGGGAAATTTCCAAATAAAATGAAACTAGCTAAAGTCATTCCATTATATACAGTGGGGCAAAAAAGTATTTAGTCAGCCACCAATTGTGCAAGTTCTCCCACTTAAAAAGATGAGAGAGGCCTGTAATTTTTATCATAGGTATACCTCAACTATGAGAGACAAAATGAGAAAAAAAAATCCAGAAAATCACATTGTCTGATTTTTAAAGAATTTATTTGCAAATTATGGTGGAAAATAAGTATTTGGTCACCTACAAACAAGCAAGATTTCTGGCTCTCACAGACCTGTAACTTCTTCTGTAAGAGGCTCCTCTGTCCTCCAGTCGTCACCTGTATTGATGGCACCTGTTTGAACTCGTTATCAGTATAAAAGACACCTGTCCACAACCTCAAAC
>VUQS01000959.1:23005-43027 GCA_015108495.1 Heterochromis multidens | reverse complement strand
CTTTTCTGAATCACTGCATTAATTTTTTACTTACATTTTTATGAAGGTTTGCAAACTTTTTAGAATAAGGTTTATATTTATCCATTATCACTCAAAGAGCATTTCACAGAAAAATGTTATAGTGACAGCGCTTATAACAAAATGTGTTCATAGCACTGGTGAGTTTTTCTGATCTTCTGGCCTGGGCACAGTTTGTACTTGACTGTTACATTCTTATCAGAGCAATAAATTCAAAGTAATGTGCATATCTCCACCCTTCTAAAGCTGCAGGCCACACTGCTATTCTTGACTCTTCATCTCCTGCACAACCTGAGGTCAGGCAATTGTTGTTCAAGCATGCATGAGAAGGCACATTTGATGATTTTTTTTCCCTGTCCAGCCATTATGCAGATGGCTGAAGGACTAAAGTAATAACCTTGTTCTTTTATTAGAAAATGTAACGTGATTACTGATTTTAAGAATAGTAATGTGGTACATCACTTTGTTACGGTGGACAAAAGTAATGTGATCTCAGTAATGCATTACTGCTTTGTAATGCGTTACACAAAATATGACTAATAGGTAATCTTTAAACAAATAAAAAGTCAGGATAAAGGGTTTATAGAGATTTTAAAATGCTTTAAGGCAAACTTTGGATTTTGCTCTGTATAAATCACAGACTTTAAAGGGTGCATTATTAGCTCTTGGAGTAATATTTTTTTTTCCACATTGAGCAGTCTGAATTCTTTACTAATTGTATGAAAATACCTTTGCTTTTTCAACAAGACAGCAGTACTGAAAGGTAAAATGTGCAACACTAGCTGTGTGTCAGTTTAGCTCAGTGGGTAAGCAGGTGCCCATATGCCACATGGCCAAAGTACAGCAGCCCAGGTTCAAGTTCAACCTGTGGCCCTTTGCTGTCTTCACCTCTCTCCCCACTTTCCTACCTGTCTTCACTGCTCAACTCTCCAATAAAGCATAAATGCCCTGAAAAATAATCTTGGAAAAAAAAAAAAATGCAACACTAGCTAACTCTACAGTGGGTGAGTGTTGACAGATGCAGCTGAAGATGTGAGCACTTATTTTAACTGAGAAAAAGCTGACAGCAAACAAGGCAGAAGGCAGGCGCTGCTACCAGGAAGGAAAGGATGGATCTGCATGAAAGTCAACAACTTACTCCCTGGAAAATTCTGACCTGTACAAGAAACTCTTGTGTAAAGCTGGTTTTACAAGGAAGTTAAATATTATGTGGACTGATCTTAAGATGTGTGTGTGGTGATAAAACCTTGTGTCTAGTAATAGATGGGCAAGAGACCGGAATGAAGAAGCACAGCTTTTTAATAAGAAAACCAGCAGATTCAGCTTGTGTGGGTCAGGAAGGGGTGCTATAAAAAATGTTTTAATGTTCAAAAAAGACAATCTTTTTATATCGCACATAGCTGCAACACCTCTTTTCACCATCTACTGTAATACTCCATTTTAGCTCCTGTTTGCCTCTCCCAGCAAGTCAGCATGCATGAACATTAGGCAATATCAGTTATTTATGTAACCACGGTAACCCTGTGAAGTACTGTCATAGCTGCTAAGAGTAAGCTGTAGCCACATCTGGCTATTAACTTCCTGACTGGTCATTTTACATGTAAATATGCCTGGAATAAAACATCCTAGACTTGAACATGTGTTAAAATCTTTACTTTAGTCTAAGTGGGCAGCTTTGATTTCACTACTTCAGGTCCGTACAGTTGTCATTGTCACAAGTATTGGAGACAGGCCAGAAGCATGAGTGTATTACCACCCCATGCAATCGTACACTGAATTTACATTACTAACCAAAATAGCCAGTGGTAGCTCACCCAAATATGTTCACTTCCGGTTCAAAAACAACAACAACCAAAACAGCAACGGCCAAACTACCAGATGCAAAGCTTCAAAATAATAGTCTTAAAACAAAAGGGTGACGTTGTGGCTGTGTCCATCGTCTTTGTTATTTCAACAAGATAGCAGTACTGACACAAATGGGAACCATGGGAGAACAAGAATTTTTATGTAAGATGAGTTGGATAAAATTCCCCCACAAACATTTTCTGCCCATCTCCAGCATTAAAACACTTGAAGTACTTATTAGTTCTAGTTTGCAATGCTAATTAAAATCAGTCAGAGTTTATTTGAAGATTAAAACCCTCTAGCACAAACAATACCAGGAATCAAGATTCCTTCAAGTGGCTTTTCAGAGAATTCACTTACAGAAATAAGGGTGTTAAATTATTTTTTAAATTGTTATTTACGATTCATCATCTAATAGTATAAAAGTGGAAACTGATTTTCACAGTTTCTGACTAAATTCCTCTGAAAAAAAAGGAACTAAGTAGTTCTGTGAATGGAGTGAAACAGTTACTTTCCTGTGAAAAGGCTGATGTGGTGTTTACACTAAAGAGATTGTACTCATTAAAGCAGTTGTCATGACATAAGCTTTTTCCCAACCCATTCCCTTAGTCTCATCCTGCTGGCTATAGTTGATACAATTTCAAATTCATCACAGGACCTTGATAATTACTGAACGTGGACCGAGGGGATCTCCTCATGATGTGAGGATTATTACACTCTTCACAGCTGTTTTGTATTTCACACCTGGTCATATTGCATGTTACAGATGATCAACCATGTGCACAAAGATTAACGTCCACCAGCTGCCAGATGGCGGGAAAACAACAGCTAGGAATAAGAATAAAAAAGAACCATTTTTCCCACAAGCTATAATGATTCATACACTACACTGCATTGATGACATCATGAGCTACAGTAACTACAGCTACATATATATATTTACTGTTATTATGGAACCATTTTCACATACACACAAAAAAAGGATCTATGGATTGTTATCTATAAACACAATCCATTCTCATGCACAATGGGTCTTAACTTAATTTAAACTGTGGCAAAATCTATATCAAAAACACATTTTTAAAATAGCTGATATCCAAGGAAAAAATAATCATTCTGATTATAAAAAAATGGAGGTAAGACCATTTCTTTAATAAAACAAATTAATTCAGTCTCAATCACTGTGTTTATTTATTTGACAGGAATTTTGCTGTTTCAGTCTCTTAGATAGAAGATGTAAGAATCACAAGTGTCATTGACATTATGTGGGTTATCCCCTGTTGACTTTTCAAAAAAATAAGATGCTAGGCAGGTTACTGTATTTTCTTTTATAAAACAGTAAAGTATAACATATTATATTGTACATATTGTTATATTATTATTTTGGAGTGTTTATTTATTAAAAGCATAGACTCTAAGACAGAGAAAAGCAGAAAATCTTCATTCAATTCAGAAGCAATGTGTCACTTTAATGCCTTGTTTTTTTGGCTATTTTGATCTGTAAAAGATTGTTAGAAAGTTTTAATTCAAAGCAGACAATAGCAGGCCAAAAGCAAATTAATGTCTTGGCTAACCCAGAAGAGGATGCATGGCAATACAAAGTAAAATTTGAAGTCAAAGGCATTTCAGATTTCTTTCATAATTAAAGATTAAAAAAAAGAAGCTGGAAGAAAGATGAACAGAAACAGAGGCTGACAGAGGAGCAACTGTGTGTCTGTGTTCCCTACCATGGCTGTCGTCTGACTGGTTGAAACCACACAGGTGGCAAATGGAGCGGACCCACTTGTTCATCTCTTCCTCAGTTTCAGCTACAAGATAGAAAGTGCGGTCTATAGTCTTGATGTCAAATACATAGCTGTCCTGGAACTCCTTCCTCTTAAAGGTCAGGCCCGCATCAACCTGCTCACAGCACTGCAGGTCGATCACTCGAATGGGCTTCTTAGAGTGATCATTCTTGTAATATTCCAGAACATCAGGGTCACCACTCATGCGGCCACTGCGAAGTATAAACCAGCGTTTCTTCCATGCCTGGAAATAAGATTGAAAATGTAAGAACATGAATCCAGAAAAAAACAAAGCAAAACAAAACACCAATACAGCTATAGCACATAAGTTTTATACTAAAAAAATATATGTATGCAACTCAATCAATCTGCATTTTGAATAAACAATCATCATCAAGCTGAGTGTGATATATATATATATATAGCTACAATATAAAAATGGACTTCACTTATGGTATAAATGTATATTTGGTATAAACTGTTGCTCAAAAAGACAAAAGTCTGCCTATTTGAGCACACATGTGGTTGTGTGTGGTTTGTATGTGTGTTAGAGACTGTGGGGTGAGGGAGGCAGCAGGTGTTTGCTCTCTCCCAACGTATTTCCTGTGCCGATATCCCTCCTTAAGCTTAAGACAAGCAGCGCTCTTCTATGACAACTTCATTAAAAGACTGCAGCCTCCTACCACTATAAAAACTGGTAACTGATACTTCTTCGGTTCAATCAAAATCAAGCCACTTCTGCAAACGATCGTGTCACCAGATTTTTGTCTGAGTGTAAATAAGCATCCTTCATCATAACCACATGAAAAGCAGTAAAAGTGAAATATTTGATAATGCAATTAGTTATAATAGCAAGAGAATTACAATGTCACATGTTTTGCACCATTAACATTGTTGTATCTGTCAAATGGAAAAGAGTAAAGGAAGAACGGTGGCCTTCAATATAACAGTTCAATGTAGTTTTCCAGTGGCTGTCTAAAGGGACTCTGTGTTCTCTGTGTTCAGAAACAAAAGAGGAAGATAGACCAGGAAGGCAAAGGGGGAGTAAAGGAGGGTTGGGGAGAGTAGGGGGGACTTTTGGACATTTGCCAGTGATGCACTTCCGCTAGGCAATGTCTCACATGCAGGCTGCTGACACACAGGATCCTGCAGGCTCCCTCTCTCTCCATCAACACAGACACTGCCGCAAGGCTAAAACCTCCCCCAAACACACACACACACAAACAGACAGGGCAGAAAAATTGATTGTACTGATGTCTCCAGTGTCTTTCAGAAAGATTCCTAACCTCCTCGGAAAATAAGTACGCTATTTTTTTTTTTTAGAGAGACCATTACTTCTGTGATGCAGAGGTCAAATTATTGGTGACTAAATTAGCTGCATTCATTTCAGTGTTCTGGTATTGTGCATATGTCACACTGCTGCAGCTCACTAGGACACAGGGTTAATGCTATGATACCTTTATCCTGCCTATGAAAAACAAGCCTCAAATGCCAAAATCCTCATCTCTCAGATGGAAGATACCTCCTACACCTCTGGATAGCAAATTAAAAAGGAAAGAACACATGAGGTAATTAAACATATTGGTGACTTGAGAAATAGAGAGAGAAGAAAGAATACATGTATGGATAGTAGGGGTAACAGTCACCATAAAGAGATTAGACCTGTTAGTTTTATGAAAAGGTGGTTGCCACTGAAAAGTGAAAGTTAGGAAAGATCCACTGCATGCCAGCTCAAATGCCTGGTCCAGCAAAATGCCCTAGATGAATCCAGTTGAGAATTCAAGACTACAAAGATGAACAATCAATCACAGGCCCTTGGAGAGACCTGGAAAAAATCCAACATGATATTCTTTCTCGACTTCTCTAAGAGGCGTTAAAGCAGGCTGCCTGCTCTTGACGCCGTTTAGCACCTTTAGCCAAAAAGGTTAGATGCTGAAAAAGAAGTATGCCCACAAAGACAGAAAAAACTACAAAAGGCACAACAAAAAACTACATATAGAAGATAGCAACTAGTCCACCCCAACTCACTGAAAGAAAGGCAGAGAAAGGTACTGAAGTTGTGTTTGAGGCAGATGACCAAGGGGTGATAATTGATTTGCAAAAGGCAACTGGTGCTATCAAGCTTTTCGAGGAAATACTACTAATTTAGCAAAGCAACAAAAAGACCAGCATCCAGATCTGTTCTAAAAATTCAAGTTCAATGAGTTTCAATTCTTTTACACCTCCAAATTTAGTTCAAAAAGATGCATCTTTCTAAAAAGGTTTAGCCAAATGCATCTCCTAGATTTGCTATTGTATGTAACAATGACAAGCTGTGAGCTGTTCCCATTTCTTTTGTAATATGTGCTTTCTAAAATGTTTCACAAAATGATGAACAGTGGTGTTTAACTATGTTAAAGTCACATAATAACTAACACATTATAATTACCTTTTTTGTGAGACAAGAGCCATCATACCAAGGGTTATTTGACATGTGCCAGATCGGTTAATTACATCTTTTTTCTCTTTTTCCAGGAAGTGCAGATCGTTATCTTATACTCAGTGTGTAGCTGAAATACTCCTGAGGTACTAGCTTGCAATACTTTCTTTTTATTTTCTTTCAGAATGATAAACTGATAAAAGTTGTAGGTAGTATGATCGTAATAGTGTTGATAGTACAACTGAGCTGCTGTGTACATCATACCACTAACCTCAGTCTCAGGAAGCAGGAAAAAAGTGTGAACAAAATAATAGTTTGGCACTCATCACTCAATCAGCACCATCTTAGTGAGTTGTGAAATATGTATTAGGTCATTTCTTGCCATCAGAGGTTGCTTTGAATGATTACTGATACTGACTATAATGACAAAGGGTGTGTGAAAACAGTCAACAGTGATACTCCTCAAATTTCCACCTAAATGTGTCCATTGGAGTATGAGCTTATTTCACAGAAATAAAAATACAGGGGCGTCATTACACTCCTCCATAAGAACACAACCAAAGCACCATTTCAAAAAAAAAAAACAAAAACAAAAAACAGCTTCACAAAGCTCTTTGATTCAGTGCTATTAAACTGCATTCCGAAAAAAAATATCACCATAACTCTTGCGAACCCCATTTAAATATTTTTGCCTTTTCTGGAAAGAGAGAGTATCACTTAATTGAGACCTGGATAACTGCCCAGTTTCAAAAGGTCAGTGCAACCCAGCTGGATTATTCCTGGTATTCTTCAGCTGCAACCAGCACATTACCCCAGGACAGTTCGCAACCACAGAGTGAAACATATTTAGAAGATTTTATACTAAGAAGAACATTATTACGTTGTAGGAAAACTAAGCTGTTGCCTAAGAAAGGATCACAGCTCGACTCAAATAAAGAGGAAGACTAAATGCTACACTGTTACATATCATGCTAAGCTTCTCATGAAATGCAACATTATTTTAATAACTCAACTGGCAGTGTAACCTATTTCCCAGTGAACTGAATCATAAGGGAGTAAGACACAACAAAATGAGCAAACCCACCCACTGCCTGTACTACAGAGCATGTCTAAGCACATCAATCACAGTATAAGTAGTGGAAAACAAGGGCTGATGCTATTAAAGTAGTCTGTACTCTCCCATCTCTCCAAGCTGGATGACAGATGAATTTAAGCTGCATCACTGTTCAGAAAAAAAAAAAAAAAGGTGGTGGTGGTGAGTGGGGGTTAGTTAACAACTAGACCAGGCAGTTCACGAGACCAATGAGAGAGCTCTAAGCTAGGCCACTGATCACACCAAAAACTAACATGATGTCTAAAAGTTGCTTTTATGTCTGAGCAATATACTGCAAACTACAGTATATGGGACATGTGACATCTCCCACATACTAGTATTATTTAATCAAATTTTGATGCTCCTTCCACAGATTAAATCAAAGTCTAATAAAGATCAAATCTAAACAGAAAACAGGACAACAGCTCTGCATAAAGCATGGTACAAAATTTTTACTGTTAATGGAAGCACAAAGGCAGAAGTTCAGGAATACCTTCTAAGACTTAAGGAAACGTTGATGTTTGGGTTGTAAGGGTATCAACCATACACAGTATAAAAGAGGTCTTAACACTAGACTGTTAAAAAAAGCAATCCCTTGCATGAGCACTTGAAGGTCTCAGAGAATAAGGGCAGCCATCTACACACGTGCAGTGTTTAGTCTGTTCAGTCTTATTCAATCATCCCATAAAAGCTGATATTACCTTGTTTCAACACACTGTCGTTTGTCCTGTGCGGATGGCAGCCGGCTACAGATACAGAGAGACAACAGTGGCATACAAAGGATAACGTGTGTATGTACTGTAGATGAATAGGAAGGAAAACATTCAATAACAAAACCGTACAAAACAATTCTCTGAGTGTTTGAGTGTGTTCGCATCTAATAATAGCACTAAAACTAGTTAATCTTGCCAGCTCCTTTTGTTTCTTAGGATGTCTTTTTTTTTTTTTGGCAGAATCCAAACCAATTGTGTGCGAAAACAAACCAATTCAGAAATAAGCTCTCAGTTCACAGAAATAGAAGGGATACAGTTATCTAGTATGTGTTTTATGTCACATTTAGTATAATAAATATACAGTGTCATCAAAAAAGCCACAGCAATTAATTTATTGTACTTGCTTGTCTTCTGTAAAACAGTAAAAACAAGCCCAGTCTGATGTATGTGAACAAATATAACCCCGCAGTCCCAATTACACAGTCTAATGAACTTAGAGATGGCCGTGGCCCAAACAATTATCTAAGGTGTGCCTTTTACAACACTAGAGCAATACATAGTGTGTGTTTAGTAGTAGGCTGTGTCAACAGGCTGGATGATGTACATCAGTCAACATGTTTTTAAATGTGCATGGGCAAACATTCATGATAAACCGTATGTTATCCAAGCTAGAGGTTAGAATAGTCTTGTTCACATCTGGCACTAGTAAAGGAGTGAAAGAAGAGACAACAGGTTGTGTTCTTTGACTGTACCTCCTCTGGTTTACCGGATGCTGCAGTACACACACTACACAGCTGCACAAACACTGGCACTGTAGAGCTGCAGCAGACCCTTGTAATCACCCTGTGTATCTTTGTGTACATTTTCTAATCTACTACCAGCTTTTATAATGGTCACATTGTGCAAAAGGGAATTATGTCATGTCATCTTTACTTGGTTTAAGTCAAAATGGAGACCTCAGACAGCATGCCCTTGTTTAATAATGCTCACACACTAAAAACACAGGTGAGTCAGCAATGGCCACAGGTGTTTGGCCATTGCCACTTAAATATAGTAAAAGGTGAGCTGAACAGGATCCACTTATCACTTAAACTTATTTTGAAAACTTATACTAAATTTATTAGTAATAGTAGGCAACAAGGAGTTACTCATATAGTATGTCAGCATGATGCAGGTTATCATTCCATTCATCCTAAGCAGCTCTCAGCAGCAAATATAGTAGCCCTCCTACAAAAATTCACCCAAACACATTCATCCCACAATGGTGAAATGAAAGAGGAATATTTAATACATGAGTGACTTTATTTTTTGTCTCTGTCATGGGGCGCTTGATTAAGGCAAAAAATTTAATCTTTCCAGAAAATTCTTCTCGACAAAAGAACAGCAGTGAGGACCACTTTGCAATGTGTGAATTAGGAAGTGCAAGTGTTAAAACGACCATGATTGTCTGAGTAAATGCCTAAACACTTGTGATTCCAGTTAATGTGAGAGAAGACAAAGCTGGATACACAATGATGACAGAGCCCTGATTATCTAGTCCCAATCAATAGCAGGCCACACATGACAACACGTTGTAGGAGAAGACTGGAGTTTGAGAAAGTAAGGGAATGCAATCCAGTTGAAGAATATCATCTAGCCATCTACACAGCACAAAAACACTGTGTAATTTGAATTGGGACTCCTGGAAAACATAACATTGAGATACTTAAAAGTCAGTTTGTCTTTTCTGCGCTTTTCTGCAATTAAAAGGTGCCATTTATCTGCATTTACCTATATGACATCCATTTATATGAGCTTACATAAACCACAAATGGTTCTTTGGAAGCTGTAGAGTTTACATTGGGTTCCACATTGGCTTGAGTGAGATGTTAAGCAGACAAAGTTTATAAGAGACATTTCTGGAGCACTTCCAATAAATTCAGGTTACAAACAAAATGTGCCAACAGCACGCATCTTCAGCAGCTACATGTATTGAGTGGTGAAGAGCAGGACACAGCTTTGTCCCATTCTTGTGCCCAGTAAGGTAAACATACAAAAATGTTAAACAGAGTTTCTGCAAGTATAAACTACTGGGGAATCCAGCAAATACATTAGAGCACTGCTGCAATTTAAATCAAACTGCTTAGGTTTCCCAATAGTCAAAACACTGGCCTTGGAAGGACAGCAGCTGGAATACATAACACATAAAGATAAGACCTAAACATGCTCATAAATTCTCGTGAGTTAATAAAGAAGGTCTGAGGTTAGCTGTAGAGTACAAATACAGACTGGATCCTCTGAACACAACCTCATATGTAGAGTAGAGTGTGATGTGGTTCAGCTTTCACAACATTATAGCAAATATGATTCCAAATACCATGCCATCCTATCACTATGACAGACAGCCTCATCACACAGGTGTGACGATGATCAAGAGGGATGCAACATTTGGTACCTACTGCTCTCATTCACTCACTTCATGGGGGCAATGATGTGCAAGATCTGCAGCACAACCTTTGAAAAACAACCTCTAAAAAGCTCTCAGTAGATATAATCAACCTCAATTGAAGGTTGAACAGTTGTATCATTATGAAAATGAGTAATCTCTCGCCATGTCTCCGTATCAGAAAAAGGCTGGGCTTATTTAGATGAGCCCACCCTGACAGTTTGACTAACGGGAAGCATTAGCTTTAATCAGAACTCTTTGTGTTGCTTCCTCTGCCTCTGCAATCTGCATCAGCTTGTGCATGTCTGTGAATGTGCTGTGAACATCTCCTGGTCTTTCCAGTTCCTTGCAAGGTAGTTTTATATGCGCAAAAGTGAATTAAACACATCTGAAATGGAAGGCGTCCTTAGAGCAGAATCATTTACATACAAGGAGAAAGTCTGATCACAGTGAGGTGTGTGTTGGAGAAATGCTCGAACAGATTAGCACACTATGTGTATGAGGCTACAGTCCTCACTTAGATGTGCATCGCTGAAGTCAGCCACTGATATTTTTTTCAAGATCTTGCATGGTTAACACCAGTAAGTACACTGGAAATGTTGTGTAGCTAAAGCACAGTAGCAAAAAAAATCATTATCACTGTCATTAGTAATATGCACCTGCACATAGTACAGATTTATTCATATATTAAGTACAGAATCTGGAGCAACACAAATTATATGACTGAGTAAACATTCATTTTTCAGCGATTTTGTGTTTTCAAAAGTTACTGAAGAAACCAATCATTCTGTTTATTTTACAAACACTATAATAACTTTAAAAAAAAAATAAGATGACCATTTCTTGTGCTGATTAAATTTGCATTTTAATTTCATGATGCTGCCTTTTAATGATCAACACAAAATGTAAGGATTTTTGTTTTTGTTTTACAAGTTCTTTTATGATTTGAATGTACTCAATTTTCATGGACTTCTTTTACCTTAATGGTGAGAATTTCTTTTTTGTGATTACTTTACTTACAGATCTCCCAGTATAAATCAAAGACATACAGCCACTTTGCCATTCTCCTATAATTTTTGGTGTGAAACAGTCATATTTTTAAATTCAGGAGAAACATCCTTCAAGACTGGACAAAAAAATAATATGAAGATTACTTAAGGCAGGAGACAACTGATTTGCAAAATATTATTAAGTCATCAGTCAGTTTAATGAACATTTTACACCTCAAAATTAATAAATGAAGTCATTAAATTCGATTTATATGGCACTAATTTCCAACATCTCAGGTAACTACAGTGTAAGGTAAACCCCCAATATTACAGAGAGAAATTCAATGATTCCCTCTGAGCAAGCATAATGACTGTAGGGTTAAAATATTCCTCTTACATGAAGAAACCTCCAACAGAGCCAGGCTCAGCAAGGTGGCCCTCTGCCTGGACCAGTTGGAAAAGTGAAGAGAGAAAAGAAAAGCATAGAGAGACAAAAACAGACAAAATTAAAATAAACACTTGGCAGGTTTCTGGGGCCAGCAACAGCAGATCAGGGACAGATCTGAGCCAGAGCTATCAATGACTGTATTAAAAAAAAAAATACTTTATTTAAAGTTGCATGCTAAAGACTTTACATTTGCTTTATTCTTAATGAATTCTCAGCTCAGCCAAGTATCATCTTAATAGTTTTTTGTTTGTGCCAGAAATATAATCATGGCAGAAAATAATATAACTTTCTAGTGATATAAAAAATATTTTAATATCCAACATGATGAAAGACTTTCTATTTGTCAGGTTTGCAATGTCAACATTCAAATGCTATCTCTACCACTGTAGAGATAGTCACTATAAGACCATCTTTTCGTATATTACTGTCCATGCTGTCTCTTATGTAAGCAAGAACAAGAAACTGAATAAGTGGGAACCAAAAACATGTTTTCAGCAACACCCAAATAACAAATAAATTTGTGAATTGTTCAATAAAATGTCCAACTAAAGTAAATAAGAGGAGATATGCAGAATAATGTACCCTGCCACATCAAAAACAAAACAAAACAAGCTCAGGAACAGGGCATTGACCAAGCCTTCAGACTCTAAGATCCCAATCCAATCAAACATCAGCTAATGGACCTGAGCAAGCCCAAACTGTGGAAGCCCCAACCCATAACCAGCAGCCAATGTCCCAGTACCAGACACCACAGGATAGCCCCAGAAGTCCCATGTCCATGTCCCAAGTGATGAAAACCTTTTTGGCATCATGAAGGAGACCTATACAATATTAGGCATGAGGTTTTAATGATAGTTGTTTGGTGTACAGTGCCCTATATCTTCAAGTCTATATTTGTTCACTGGTTGCATTACTCATCAGTCTATTCTTATCTGAACTCAGTTGTAGGACATTTCAGTTCCTACAACTAATATGCAATGACTCATCAGTGTCTAGATGTTCTTAGGAAACAAATGCCTAAGCAATGTGCAGTTGTAGTGATGATGATTTTACATTTGCATTTGTTGAATCGTATTAGTGCTTAGTTTACTTGATTGATTTACATCTTAATCTTTTTTTTCTGTCTTTAACTCTTTTAGCAATTGCCCTAGAATGACATGAAAAACATCTATAAATAAAAAGCATTATTATAAATTAAATATGTTAAACCCCCATCATACAAGTAGCGGGAAATAGAACACAATTCATCATCACTCTGGCTACTTGCATGGGGGGGGTCTTATCATTTCATGGAAAAATAAATAAATATAAGACAAAACACTTGCTTTTTTCAGTGCATTACAGTTTCCTCAAACAAAATATTTATCAAGGCACATACAGAGAAACATGTGCGTGCTTGTAACTGTTTTCATTATGACTGCCACAACCTCAACCAAAAGTCACTTTGTTTATACGTTTCCAACTCCTACAAACTACTGCTGAAAGGCAAGCTGATTCACATAAATCAGAGACACAACAATCTCTTCTTTTAGCATATTTAAAGCATTTGGTACACTTACATGTCATAGTATAACCACATTAACAGCCCCTGCAAAACTTTTTTAGCTGGTTAAAACACAGTTTGGCCGGTGCCTTTTTTTCCCTCATGTGGGTGTGCTCTGAAAGCTTATCTGAATTATTATCAACCACACTAATTTCTCAAGAATATGTAACATTAAAATCCTAGAGAGTGACACCTTTAAGACCCCAAAGTTTGATGAACTTAAAAAAAAAACTGTGATACTACGAAAAACAAACAAGCTGCCATTATAAAAAAAAAAGCCACCACCTACTTACTTGTTGGTGACTCACATGTATATTTATCACCACCTACAAATACACACATTTTCTCACCTACCAAAGCAGGCACCTACCACTTAATCTCAGATTGTTGTACTGATAATCAGATCAGTTTACTGTAAGAGTAACTTGAATTTTTTGTTATACTTAGATGTATGTCTCCGTTTGCTGGTGAGTGCAGCATGACTGCAAAGCTCATTTGCTTCAGAAGGCCAATCTAATGATAGTCATATGACATCTAAGTTCAAGCTAATAGCGAGATTTATGTAAATGATTTTACATTTGGATTTAATCAGTACAGAAGCTAGATTCCTCTAAATGGAGAAAAATAAAAACTCCACACGTGGGTGAACATGAAACTAACCAACATAAAGTTTATGCGTGCACAACTTACAGATGACGTCAGCACAATGTTTCCTAGACTGCTATCACTAGTTGGGTCATATTTGAAAGCTGAATAACCACAGAAGTTGTTTAGGTCAGCTGTTTATGATCCAAGTTGTTGTAGTCTGACTCATTTTTATTTTAAGCACCATTATATAAAACCATGTGTGCTTTCTTAAAGTTCAGCAAGTAAGCAAAAACATTCTCACTGCTAGTCCACATCACAAAAGGAAAAAGAAAATCAATAGGATCTAATTTCCTTCAGAAGAAAACTATTTTAAGCTTAGCTGATAATGCTTTGATAAATGGAAATGCATTGATATACTCACACACGAATTTAATTACTTTCCCTGTCATGGGACCTTTGTCACAATACTTCCTGCAGGTACCATCCAAAGGAAGTCTGGCATCTGCTGTTGGTAAAATTACATTTTGCACAAAAAACACAAAGAGGTCATGGCAAAGGGCAGTATGGTATGACAAAGGTTCAAATCAGGCTTTTGACCATGAGAGACAAATGTAAAATAAAAATATACTTATGGTTTGTTCATAGTTTGAAGAGAAAAAGTTAATAATTTTGTGATACCGTGAAAAATAAATGTACTTTTTCATTCATTTTATTTAATGGACTGCTAATATGCTGCTGAAAGAATACTAAGCTGATCCAAACAAAATATGTCAAAGAATAATCAGTATAATAATATCCTTATTAAGGCACTTAGCCCACTAAACAAAGTTAAAAATAATAAACAGATTAAAAAGCAACAAAAATGGTCATAGGTTTCAACCTCACGTCAACCACAAGAATCCTTTAAAGTGAACATATCCAATGATAAAAAAAAATGAATCTGACTGACAGTAGTGTCACATAAAGCCACCCCAGTGTTGTGGGGAAAAGGCCCACAGATGAGATGGAACAAGGAAAATGTCTGTGGAGTGCTGGTTGTCTGTCAAAGCAGGAACTGGGAGGTGTTTGGAGCTGACCTCTAAGGGCAAGGACTTCCCAAAGCCCCTCTGCAAAACAACAGCAGACCCGGCAGCTGACAGTGAGACACAGGCTGCTGCTCTGCTATGCCTGCCTTTAAAACTCACTGACTCCCCTCACCTCTCTTCCTCTCTTCTCCAGTGTGCCACAAGGGAAAGAGTGTACAGCCTTTTGTAACTGCAAGTGGGAGAAAGAAGACGCAGCAGATATCACCTTGCCGATATGATCTGTCTGGAATGTAGCAGCGCTTTACTGTATTTGAACAAACATGTCTGTGATGTCAGATACAACAATGGACAGATGGGGAGGGTTTAGCAAACAGCAGCTTGATCAACTGGAGAGCAAGAAAGAGTATGTTGATGAATGCCACGTGAGTCACCGTGTGCATGATTAATATAGATAACTTATTATGACACTGAAAGTATCTATTTATGAAGAAATGAATGAGGAAGAGGATGAAGGACATTTTTTTTGTTCTTTACAACAAGCCAAGAAAAACTATTGTAAACTATAGTATTTTAATTTTGCAGTATATTGATTTTATTGGAGGAAGTTTGTTTAGTACATAGCAGCTACACATAAAAGATAGTTTGCAGTTTCATATAGCAGACATGATTAAGCTCACGGTCTGACCACGAACTGATGAGTAAAATTACCTCAACCAAACTATGCAAGAGGAACTGGGAAAGCACTGGACTCGTCAGTTGTTTTCATGTTCTTTCTGCTTATTCTGGACATTGTTCAAAAAAAGCAACCGGGCCACTCCCACTCCCAGCATTAAAACACTGCCCACCTCTGGAACCTCAATCAGCCCAAAGAAGAGATAAACTAAGTGATTTACTTAGCAGCTCTGAGACATTTAGAGCATGACTTTTTTAGTGGGGAAGAAGTGAAAATTAACATTCAGACACATGTTTGCATGGCCACTATCACATGTTTGAGAGGGGACACAGTAGGTTTATACTTGTATTTGTGTAGTGAGGAGCTGTTGTACAATAAGTAAGTCACTGTGGAGAGCGAATCACATATATGATTAGAAAACTTTTAACCATGACTAGTCATTACATTGCATAAACATGTTGTCTCCTGTCTTCTCCACCAGTTGCATCCAGGCTTTAACTGGCAGTGTTTTGCTTTGCACATGATTTGCATGTCAGACCTGCAGTGGTAGTACCAGTTTTTACTCGCACCCTACACTTTAGTGGATTCTACACTGCACTAAACATGCGTAGCTATGTGGCACATTTTCAGAAATCATCGTGGAAGGTCATGGGAGACTATAAATACATGACCAATCATTTCATCAGCTAACTACTGATTAACAAACACAGGTCTCAGCTGGTTTAGGAAGGACAGGGTGGTAGAAATGGTTGAATATTGACAGGGAAGCTGTTGTTAAGGATTAAGATACATTTTCATAAATATCCCCCTCCAAGTGGCACTACTGAACCAAGTATTTTAGCATTTAACATGGCAGTTACACCTCCTCAACTCATTCCAGTATAATGACCGATCAAAGTTGCTACCATGTTCCCAAACACAGCACACCTTCAGGAATGTCTGGAGTATTGTATCTGAAAATATCCCACTACATTCATTTAATTACATCAGATGACAGTAATACTGGTAAATAAATGGCCCTGATTGTCCATATAGCCTGACTTTAAGTGGAAGGAATTTCAGATGGACAGATGATCGCATTCACAAGTCTGCCTGTTCTGGATACTCCATCTCATGACTCTGTTTTCTGGCTGAAATAGTGTTTGTGTAGTTGTTTATAGGTTATTTCTCAGGGTGAGAAGCAGTGTGAGAAGGGCTGAGAGGCTGCTCCCTGCTTTCTTGTCTGTAGGTCATTATGTGGGCTCTATCTTGCCTTGAGTTTTTTTTTTTTTTCTCTGGTTGTTTATATAGTACTGTAACCAAGCAAATTTTTTCCTCTGTAGTATTGCAGCTGCTGTTCCATACTGTCCATGGTGGTCTCTGTGTAAACATTAGCCAGCTTTAAGTGGAAGACAATGAGGAAATGACAGGACAGCATCTGAAGACATTCAAGGATGAATTTCCAGATGAAACAGAGGGATGACATCATGGCAAAATCAGCTAGCAGGAACATGGAGAGGCCTGGTAACGCAACACCATACAAAAACAGTGGACAGCTGTATTTATAGGAGATTGTCTCATGGTTCTATCTGCCTTCATAAATCCTATTATCTGATTTGTAGCCATTCCCCTGCCTAGCATCCAGCAAGAGGCTAGCAGCTTTGGCTTATATAGACTTATCAAAGCACTCAAGTGTTGTCAACTTGGCTAAGATGAAAACTGGTCACATCAGTGCTTGATTAGACATTACCTCATCATACTTAGATAAAACCAAATGGCAGTTTGTGTGCATCTCAGCTCTTCAGTCAAAATTACAGACAGCTGTCTATTACAGAAGGCTTACCTCTATGTTATTATTGTACCTCACAGTGGGTGGCCTTCCATGTAAAATCTGTTGCCTTTTCACATAACATATATTTCACAATTTTAGTGGACTCTATTTCAAAATTAGGAATATAAGAGTTAAGCACCATTTCCATCAACATCCTATAATAAGTTATCTTAGTTTTCTAAGACATTACAAGTTGTCCGTTTTTCACAATACAGAAGCAGTTTACTGAGTCTTTAATGTCAACTGGATCTTGATGGGATAGTTCAATGAATGCTGTATAGAATTAACTGTTAAATTGTATTACTCCATATTCTCTTGTTTTGGTTTTGTCTATAAACACACAACTGTAATGTCAGAAAGAGTTAAAAGACCACAGGAAACAAAGAATCCTGTCGCATCTGTGTGACATAAAGGTTTTAAACTGAGGTCTAAACTTTGCTCTCATCACGCTCTGTATTCACTGTTCTGCCATCAGACTTACATTATAGACCACCAAAGATTAGTAATCATTACAAACATTCGTTTGTTCACGGTGCAATCAGATTAAAAGCAGGGACCTTTAAAAACCTTTTGGAATATATTAAAATTTTTGTTGTATATTAGTTGTTTCTTTTATTGTCCGGCTGTGGTGCGGCAACTAAACTGTCTTTATGAGATCTTTATGAGATAGAAAAAGGATGCACCTGCTACAGGTAGACTTTAAATATCAGAATTTGACAAGCACATATGAGATGACATAAACACAAAGGTTCAATTTGACAGAGTAAAAGGCAGCAGAGAAATTGGGCAACTTCTGTGCCAGTCAAACTTCTGAACGTAGAGAAACTAAACGGAAGTGCCTTCACTTACATATCTTCTGAGTTTTTTCTCCGGTGGTGATTTTCTCAGCCAGCCTTGGAAGATGATTTCTCCGCCGCTCATGTTTGTCAGTGTCTGCTGCTTCTTCTCGCTCTGAAACTGCGGTCTGTCACTAGTACATGATGGCTCCTTAGGGCTTGCCTGTTCAAAGTGCTGTCGGGGTTTGGCTCTCCCTGCTGCAGTCTGCTCCCCCCATTTGATAAAATCAAAGTAGTGATGGTCGGAGATTTGGACAGTCGCTCCTAGTGGTACCGTGTGAAACAAGAGGCGTGCAAAACGCTGCGATTCTGCTCTTAGGCAATTACGCACAGCCGGCTGACGAAGAGCCGCGGGCAAACTCAACTGATGCAGGGTGAGGAAGTATCATAGGGTGTCTGCAGTTTGTTTTCCTTACTCATACCACGCCCACTGTGCATAAAGAGGGATAGGCTGCTCTGGGATGAACATGATGAGGGAACTGCTACTAAACAGCTCCCCAAGCGACTCTAGATAAAACAAAACCGATTTATTTTTAACATAAACATATAAGTATATCTATATATGTATAAGTAATTCTCATTTATTTCAAATACCATAAATCATTTTCTCTAAATAATTAAAAGAAATGTGTGGTGTCAGCCTATAATGCCATCCAAGTATACTTAGATATTCTAGCAGACAGAAAAGAATTTCTTGATTTTATGCGCTTTGGGAAAACAAAGATGATATTGATCCAGGCAACAATTTTAACCTAGTAAAAAATTGACATTTTCACACTAGTTGAAATGGGAAAAGGCACCATCTGGTGGGAAGTTGACATCTTTCTCCTGACACAAATAAACTATCAAAAACAATGCCAAATATTATATTTATTTAATGTTTTTCAGACAGCAAACATAACTTTGTGAACATCCAACATCCAAAATGCTTGAACTGTGTTTCACAGAAGACAAGAATGAGAAAATCTTGGGAAAGGAGTCACATCTTTTATGTTGTCAACGCCAAGAATGCATTGCAAATATCGCTCAAATCCCAGTCCAAAGCCACCATGAGGGACAGACCCAAAACGCCTCAAATCCAGATACCTGCAAAATTCATGAATAAGCCATTAGACTTCTTTTAATGTCCTTTAAAATATTATAATTGTAAAGATTTTATATATACACACACACACACATACATAGAGAGAGAGAGAGAGAGAGAGAGAGAGAGTTATAGTTATCATTTTACCAGCTATAGACGTCTTCTAATCCAGCCCTGGAAAAGAGTATAATAACTGATGTAAGATCAAGTTCTACAATAAATACATGAGTGTAATGGTTTTTGTCTATGTTCAATATTTTTGCACAGTATAATGTTTCTGTAATGAATACACTGAGCAACTAAATTCTTTTATATAATTTATGTGAGGTATGATTAAAAGTTAAAAGACTCCACCCATAAAAATCAAAAACCACACTTTATGAAAAGCTGTCTGAACTCACACATTAAGGTCACGTTCTTGTTCAAATCTGGACCACTTCCAGCACTTCTCTTAATTTTATATTACGAGCACCTGCACATCTGCAATTTCAACATGAACCTTAAACTTGCACAGACAGCAAACATCAGCTTCGGTGACAAACTGATGCAACTTATGTGTCAAGGATCCTCACTGGTAATGGTAGCTAGATCTCAGGCTACGACCCAGATTCCAAAGAGTTTTTAGTGGAAGTGTATGCAGTGTCGACATCTGAAAATTGTCCATCAGGTCAGGAGTGCAAGTGCATGCAAGTTTTTTTTTTTTTTTTTTTTTTTTTTTTTTTGAACCAG
>VUQS01000959.1:0-17089 GCA_015108495.1 Heterochromis multidens | reverse complement strand
AAATGAGTACCCCCCCCCCCCCCCCTTTTTTTTGCATCTTTTTTTTGCATCGATAGGTTTGAAACGAGGTGAAAATCCGGCCCCTTGAAGATACCATTAAAAGGAAAGTTATTTCAAAAGATGTGTCAAATTAACTGTATGTTTCCTACAATCAGAGTAATGAACTGTTCTCTGTTTAGTATCATCTCGCGCAATATCTTACTCTACCACAAGGTAGTGCTGTAGCTCTACGATATTTTCCTCTCCCTCTTAAAATCCCCACCTAGTCTAGATTTATTCATTTACCCCCGAGTTGCTTCCAATTTAATATTCATTTGCAGCTCCGAGGTCTACTGAAATGAAAGCAAGCTGGCATTGTTATGTTCTCTCTGCAGTTCTATCAACCACAATGCAAAGGACCTGCTGGCTTTGGTTGGCAGCAGATAGTCCAGCGCACAGTCAATTCAGGTTGCATCCAAAACTGTTTTCTACGCATCAATAGGAACAGCGAGGTTGCAGTGCCCACAGTGCATAGCTCTGACTTAATTTGAATTTTTTCCGTGACAACTTGCACGTGGGAGAGATACTTGATGGGGTGTCGCATTTTTTATTTCCACAGATTCTCATCCTCCCACAAAAACCACAAGACAATATATGTAGGAAACTAGGTAAACACAGTATGGGTATGACTTTAAAACTGTTGCATAACTGCGAAAAAACAAAAGAAAACAAAAACCCCAAAGTAAAATACTATTCCGTCTGCTCTCTCTATAACAAGAAGAGAATTAAATGGTTCTCCCTGTTTGAACTGTAGCTCCTTCTTCTTTTAGCCTCTCCAGGTAGAAGAGTTGTTTGGCAGTGGTCTGACAACTCCAATAGAGCTTAACAACCTGTTAAAATCAATACAAGATTAGTCAGCAAAACAAAGGATTTTGCTGTAAAAGCTTTGATCTCAGGAGGATCACTGAACTTGGAGGGCAAGTGCATCCCCTGCTCTCAGCAGGCATGCTTGTCCAATGGTTGCAGCACCCTATTGACAGCCTCCCCTGCCCCTTTCACAAGCCTTCAGCTGCCCCTCCAAATATTCTGCATTCTCAAATGGAAGGGTGCATTGATTTTATGTAACATGGGTCGTTAAGTGCTGATTAGACCATTATAGTGATGTGATTTCAGGGAATGGGTTTTGGTGACAGGCAGCCAAACACAAATCAAAAGGAACTAACAACCCTTACTAAAAGAGATTTGGGCTGCTGCACTGCTTTACCTATGACTCTCCAGTTACTACCACAGTACTGCCAGTTTGAACAATCTCCAACTGAGTGAAAATACCCATTAAGTACACTGCTCAAGATATTCCCTCTAAAAATTATACTAACCATCACAGATGAATCGTTTTCACATTGTAAAATCCTAGTCCTTATAATCTCTCAATTATTCCTTCAAACAACAGAAAATTTGGACAACTGATTACAGTATTTTATAAAGCAAAACTGTCACAGCTGCTGTTTCTCAAATGTTCAGTGTTTGTCTATGGAGTATATTTTGGTAGAAATATACACTATTAACAATATTACTTACACTATTTTAAATGTTCAAACAATATGCTTGTACAGTAAACTTTATGTGCATGTTTCTAAAACCGTGTCTAGAAAACTCTGCAAAGAAAATGAAAGATAAAGACTGCTTGACACCAGGTTAGGCTTTCCCCTCAAAGAAGAATAAATTAATCATGTCTAGTAACTGCCATTGTCACTGTGGGGTTGTCCCCTTTCAGTCCAACCACAATGATTACATTCATCCTTTTCTGTTCTTATTCAGTATGTACTCAGTGTTAAAGGTGATTCCATTCAGGGTTTGTTTTTTTTTTTTTCCTCATGAGCCACATCAAAGACAACTTTAATGGCAATCACCTTGTGAACATTGTGTTCTATAAAGTTCTCTCTTAACTTATCTTAAAAAGCACTTCTGGGTCAAATTTGACAGGTTCCTGTGGCGCTAAGGATCTCACCCTGCTCCTAAGTCTCCTTATAACTCACTCTGGCTCAAGGTTGGCAAGGAAGAGCAATAAAGTTACTTCTCTAATTGCACTATTTTTCTCATCTTGTGTCTCACATGGTGTCACAGATTTCTGCATTGCTTTCTATGATATATTGTTGCAGAGAATGAACCATCAAGTCAGTGTCCAGTCAATAAGTTTATTTTTTGGAAGCAACAATTCTGCAGTAGTGCGGGTGGTGATTACTGCGTACCGAGTTAAGATACGGTATGAGTTAACTAACTGTAACGTCAAAATTAAAATCAAAATCAAAATCACTGAGAGTTCTAGGGTACAGGATGCTTTAATTCTGAAGTGAAAGGAAATTCCCCTGGTGTATAGAAGAGACAGCATGACAGACAAGAAAGCTGGACCATTCTCAGCATTTACAGCTTTAACCTAAAAGATATCTTTAATGGTTTATCATTTGAACCTTTTCTTTTCTTTCACTTGAAGCAGTCAAAGACAAGGCTCTCCTGAGATAGTTAAGAATAGATGATGAAAAATAGAAAAGCAGAGAGGTAATATCACAATATTGTTACATATTACACATAGGCCACAGTCAAATGAAACAATTCATTCTCATCCACACTTTAGAGTAGCATCACATGTCGGTGTTGGCTTTATGAGGACATAGTGTGGGATCTGCTTCATTTCCCCAGGTTCCTTAATTTAACATCCCAGGAGCTGGATGGGGCTCCCTTATCCTCATTTACAGGATAATTTGCAGAAATTATCCTAAATGGTAACTCTTAATTGTGATGCAGGAATTCTAGTTTTATCTGTGTAGCACCACAGGATTTATTTTTTTAACTTGTTGGAGGTGTAGAATGAGAATGCCTGTCTAGGGATACTTATATAGCACATCAGTGGGATGTTTTTAGAATCTGTTACTAAACCCAAAGTCTTTCCAGATATTCAGCTATCTAACACTGCTGTTAAATGCTGTTATGTTGCAGAGCTAATCTTATATAAATGTATGCTCAGTTATTCCCTTCTCCAGAGCAAACAGAATTTTGCTAAATTCTGCTCTCCACTACTTTGTTATCCAGAACACAAATGTCCTATTTTAGGAATACAAGTTAAATAATTAACAATTTACTAACAGCAAACCACATATGAGCAGTGAAAATTGCTCTTTTCCACTTGTGTGGGAGCATTACTCAGCGGTAACATAAATGTGTCCTTCCCCTGCTGATATATTTCATTTACCTTACAGAGAATGAAAACTGGTTTCATTTCTGCGAGCAAAACATTATTGCTTTTTATAGTAAAAATAACTTATTAGCCTTGAAAAAATAATGTAATTTGAGTTGTGAAGCTTCAGCAGGTCCAGTGCAACATCGTGTATTCTGTAGGCAAGAATTTCTGAGACATGTACATTTAATCACAAAGGTCAGAGTGCTGAAGTAAATGGTGTGATACCCCTGGGGCTGTTGCGTGTCTTTGCCAAGGGCAGTTTTGAAAAGTCAGAAAATGTTCTACAGTGTTATAATGTTCTGCTGTGTTACAACACTTCTGCTCACACTGGAGCACATCCATCTGTCCTTGTTATGCCCTACTGTCCTGCTCAGGAGATCTGAAATTAAATATATTTTATTAGAACATGTCAGCAAGCAGCCTCCTTTTCTTTGAATTTCTTACAAATACAACCACTGCTTTCAGTATATGTAAGGAACTGCACTATCAGCATAAACAATCATAAATCTAAGACTAATTATGTTATTTTATCCAGACACAGCAACTACCCTCTAATTAGCCAAACAATAAATGGTAATGTCTTGGGCTTCCATGTGGAAGTTAAACTCAGTGCATTAAACTGAAGATGTAGTATTTTCTATTTCTCAGTCACTTATAAACACAATGGCCTATGACCATATGCTATAAATTATGAAACAGTTAAGACCTGTATGAACTGTCTATCAAA
Organism: Heterochromis multidens; assembly: GCA_015108495.1. Lineage (NCBI taxonomy): Eukaryota > Metazoa > Chordata > Actinopteri > Cichliformes > Cichlidae > Heterochromis > Heterochromis multidens. The sequence continues at coordinate 13,148 of VUQS01000959.1, read as the reverse complement.
ATTTAAAGTCTTTTCACGTCTACATTATAGAGGAGGTTTGAATTTTGTAAGATAGAATGACAAACAAGCACACGTAAATACACAGAGAGGAAAAAACAAACAAATATTTTTTTTTTAATACTCTCTATTGCACCACAACACTGTCCTCCAGATGCCTCTGATTTGTGCATCTGATTTATTCATGCAGTCAATTCCAATTCAAGCACCTTTGTTGTAGAGCAACAGAAACACTGGAATATCATCATTTTTTATTTGATAAAACAAAACAATTCAGTGTAAGCTGGGAGTCGGACTGTAGCTGCACACCTCCTGAAACATTATGTCATGATGAAAAGAGCCGGTATCATGTATATTCAGCAAACATTGTTTTCTGGACAATCTCTTTCTAGGGCAAATTCTACTTTTTGAAATGCATCTTTTTGTTTATCTATTCATTTATTTCCCAATATATTCCCCATTTTCTCTCGGATTGCTCATCAGTCAAGGGAATTAAAAAGATGAACTGTGCTTTTCATTAAGATCTAGTTTTTATCTAGCTTTTGATTGCTTTTGACAGTGTCACTTATCCCAGTAAAAGCTGTTTTTATGCTACTGAGACATTTCTTATTAAACTATTATTGTTTTTCTTCACAGCTGATTAACTGGAGACAATATCTACGATATATCTGGTTGTTATTTTACAGCAACATTTTAGTAAAGTAAGTATGTTTTTCATGTTTACACATGTTGTTAAGTAGCTACAGTGATGATAGCAATAGAAACTGAGGGAATACAAAGCTGCTCTGATAAGCAATGTATAAAAACTCCACATAAGGAGGGATCATAGAAATATGACTCATCCAGTAAAATCGTGTTTGTGTGCGTGTATGTGTGTGTGTGTGTGTGTGTGTGTGTGTGTGTGTGTGGCCTTTCTGTTTCAAATCTAAACAGTGTTGAGTATGCCACACACAGGCATCCTTCAAAATTTTCCAAAAAGATCTTTCAAAAAGAAAGTGATTGAAAATCCTGAGGTTAAAAACATTTTCCCCTGACAGATATAGCAATTTTGTTTTCATTCTTTTTCCCTTCAATATGGTTGTGTGTGGCTGTGGAAGAGGTGTGTTGAAGGGGGTCAAGAATTTTCCAAGATCTACATTTAAAGAAAACTTGATAGAAAAAAAATATGAAAGAGAACAAGGCTGTCTAATTTCCACAACCTTAAATTTGGACTGGCAGGCTTTTTTGTATGGTAAATGAAATGAGAGGCCTGGTGTCACACAATTCAAATGCACAACGTAGAAATAAATTTCCCAAGGCTGATCTACATAATAGTATTCGTAATGGGCCCAACAAACCCGTAACCAAAACAATTTTGTCAGACTGACTTCAGGCTTTGTATTTCAGACAGCAACACACACAGTCCTAGATTCAGAAAAGGACATAGTAAACAAAACATCTGATTTCTGTGGGGTTTTTTTTTTAAAATAAGAGAGGCATCATTTACTGACGACTTCTATTGTCTTGCGGAAAGTGCAAAACAATTTCTACTAATCACTATCTCTAAAATTTAAAGATTTCTTTATCCAAAAGTACACAAATGTTTGTTGCATTTATTGATTGACATTTAATTTAATACAAAATGTTCTTGTGTGGGTGTCATACAGACCATGCAGCTCAAAAAGTGTAACTAAGGGTAGCAAAGCATTTCTTAAAATGCTGTCTGGGGCTCTAGATTATTGTAACCAAAAAAAAAAAAGGAACATACCTTTCTTTGTGACAAGGAGCACTCCAGGGTTTTTCCCTGTATTACACTGTCTTTTAGCCATAATTACAGGCAAAATAGCAGATTTATGCAGTTTGAGACCTTCAGTTTGACTTTCTGCTGTGTTTTTAACTCTTCACTGACTATCAAAAAAAAAAAAAAATTCCCACCAGTGACTAAAGCTAGGACAAGCTAAACTCAAACAACTCAAGCTCTCAGGTTTCTGTCACCAAAGATTTGTAACTTCTTTGATAAATTGTGGTTCTAAAGCCTTCATGTGTTTTTCAGCCATCTCAGCTGAAAAGCACATGATGCTCATTTAAACTAACCAAACTGCTTCCAAAGTATATTGGAAGAGGCATCAGAGGTTTTAGAAAAAGGAGGGTTTGAACACTGATATAGCAACGTAACCTACTGACCAAAAGAAAGCTGACTCATTTAAAGAATACACAACCTTTTCTACAGCTTTATATATTTTTAATATGGCTGTGCCACTAAATGTTTTGCAGCAGCTCAATCCTATTAAATATACATAAGCCTTGTTTCAACCCTGACAGCAGATTATCTCCACTGAGAATGAAAATTACATTGCCTTTTTGGTTTCTCCTTGCATCTGCCTATGATTAACATGTTCTCAGTTTCAACACACATTTACATGATGGAGAGAGCTGGTACTGTAGATTCTCTAAAATATCTTGCAGAGAAATGTTTGTATCATACATTCATGAAACATTTTAAAAACATGTTTCATACCTTTACCTTTACTTTTTATCCCTGCTGTCATACTAAATGACAAAGACAGCCTCTGACTGATCATTGCTGGTGCTCATGTCATAGACAAAAATCAATAACAACTATTTTTTTTCATGGATATAAAGTACTACATGATAAGCTGTCTTAAAACATTAAGCATTTGCTAACCTTTCAGTCAACCCAAATGCTTCCAGACACTTGGTTTGAATGTGTCCTGATCCTGTGCTATGGACAGATTTGACCTCAGGCATAATTAGCCTAATAAAAGCATTAGTTATGCTGTCAATATGATTTGCATAATGTGCAAAGGCAGTTTCATTCCTGAATGCAAGCGGTGTCCGAGTGACTTAAAAATGCTGCAGTGACATTTCTTTGGGTCCTTTGTTCACACCTGTCAGGGGAAATGTGATGGGAGATGGCGGACGCAGCTGTGGCTTCCGCCTCCAGTGAGTCCGCCAAGTCCACAAAGATCCTGCTGAAGTTCAGTATACATCAACCAAACAGCACTATACATTTCTAAAACAGAAAGAAAAGACTTTCATCTTGTGCTGACAGGATTAATTTCTTACAGCACTGACTCTAGCATAATCCATGAAGGTCATGATGAAACTGAGCTGTGACATAATCTTCGTGAACCAAGGAGAAAATAAAGTAAATAGCACAACTGAGTTGGATTATATAATTTTTCTGAAAAAGTAAAGCATTTTCAAAGACATGCAAATATATTTCTCTACATTCCTTTAATACATACAGCGGTAAAGGCATCTAATTGTAACACACTGCAGTCACAGTGCTCCCACTAAGAAGCCCCACATAGTGAATTTGAGAGGCCAGCTTTGATATGGCTCCACTTCACAGGTTATCAATTATCTTGGCAATGTGTGTCTCAGTCAAAATGAATTCAATACCAAAAGCTGTATTATGAGCCATTTACACTAGTTCAAAAGTCAGAAATGTTAGGTTATGTTGCCCTAGAGTAGGGCAGTACAGGCTATCTTACAGGGCTCTTTAGTCTCATTTTTAGGAAAATAATGCCTCTCATATTACAAGCATGCAGCACTGTACTGCTTAGGGTGCTAGTAGTGCACATTTTCCATTTCCTTTTGCAGTATGAGAGGCAACAATGGCCTTTGCTTGACCCATGGAAATATGACACTTTGAAAACCATCACGTCTTTCTTATTTCCAGGGCTAGACTCCGCTGTCTACTTCTGCTGCTGCTGTGTTTTGTCATCAAGGTGGGCATTCACATAAGACCTAAACCTTGAGGAAAATTCTGTCTCACCTCTCTATGGCCAGTTGGTTTACCATTTCTTGCCCCATTAATTTTTATGATTGGTCCACCATTTGCATAACAGGTAGAGAGGGGAATATGGACCTGAATGATTAAAGACAGAATAAGAGGCAGTCCTGTTCAGTCAGGCATATGGTGTTATGGGGCTACACAGCAGATGTGGACTATCATCCCAACATTATTTTATGGATGTTGGGAAAACTTAAACAAGTGTAGCCAGTCATGGAAAGGTGGCGCTCTTTGCCAACTACATTGCTGATCTTTAGGAAAATAGATGCAGCTGTCTGTCATGTAATAACAACACCTGAGACTGACAGGGAAAAGAAAAAAAAAGGGACAGCAGGTGTTTCATTTTAGTAGTTCTTTTCAGACTAAGAAACTGATTCATTGAAGGAATGGATGGCTGGTCCTCAGCATGAATAAACCTTTTACTGATTTTAACAGCAAATACCTTTGGCAGTGTTTATCCAACTCAGGTCCAGAGTGGTAAAATTATCAGTGAGAGGGGAAACAGATGAAGTGTGAAAGCAATGTGAAGATAGGACTCAGCATAGGTAATGAGAAATACAGCAGTTCATGCATGGTTTTTAGAGAAATGTTTTGCCTCCATTGGCTATGGTAATATTAAAATCACTCAAAAATCACAGCTGTCTTCTTGGTTGTTCAAAGATGAATGTAGTGGTATTTGTAAAGTGGGATCAAATCCAGAGTTTGGCTACATCCCCGAGCAATGGTGGAGACCTAGCTGTTTATCTTTAAAACCAGTTCTTGAACATCCAGCTGTCAATAACAAAGAAGAAAAGACAAAAAAAAAGCACAAAGGCAACAGGACCAACAGAGCTGAAATGTTTTTTCTTTGTTTGACTAATGCAAACTTTTGTGTACATATTTTAAAACAGACACTGATCTTATGTTGTACGTTAGTTGCATTAATATCAAAAGATTATTTCTTATTTGTAGCCATCAAATGTATTGCTTTAACTGATTTAAAGTGCAGATTTTCTATACCCTGCCACACAAATGGCAACAACAAATTTGTGAGGTTTAATAAGGCTATTCATCAGGATCAGCAATGATTCAGTCCTTACTTCTGGCACATAGTCTACGGTTTTCCTCACCTTTTTTTTGGCCACATAGTAATGTAGCCACAGTGGTACATGCAAGCTATTAGCCTTACAGATATATTTTTATATTAGAAAAAACTGACTCTTTATCATTAGGGTGCACTGTGGCAATTATTGTGGAGGTGAAAGTATTATTATGATTCTACCAAAGAATAAGGTTCTGTAAGTTAAAGGACACTTTGCCTTTCTGCAATAGCAGAATTCTTCCTGCACTCCTGCACGTGCTCTCTGCTAGGAGGACTTTCTGTTCCCTGTAAAGAAATCCTCTTTGCCAAAGGCATGTGAGGCTCGAGGCTCAAGGCTGTCTCAAGGAAACAGAGTAACAGATTTGAAATTTCCTTTTGGTCAGACTAGCTGAAGCAAACATCACAGTGTGATCATTTCTTGTGATGCTTGGCCTCCACACAGAGAGATCAGCGGATTCCTTGGCTCACATTAATGCAAAGTGAAGAACAACAAATGTGAGAGTTCGGCCTGTTTAGGTAAAACAGGCCATTTTGCTTTCTTCTGGGCAGTGAGCTCAGCTCTGCCTGCAGAGAGTGTAAATGTTCTAGGTTCCCTTGCTGCCACCACATACTGGCAGCTAACTCCCATACTACCCCGCCTGCTAACAGGATTAGCCCCTGAGCTCCACTTACTTCAACAAAGTTATCAAGTTTAAAAACAGTCTCCAGGTGGCTTTTGTAATATCAAAGGACTGGCCCTCAACTTTGACAGGTTAATTAATAGTCAAGTTTTGCACTGGATCCCTTGAGGCTTGCTTGTCTTATGCCAGTTAAATACATTCACTGTAGAGAACTTTATATTAATAGACTGCACTTGATATACTGGTGATTCAGCCACATGTTTGGTCCATGTGAGAATTTAATAGGTTCAAAGTCTAAACAGGTGGTAGAGCATGTTTAACTAAATAACAGCACACGGTGAAATATATTTCATTATCATAATGCATCAAATTAGCCTCATTAAAAGCTTGTGAAATGTGTAGCAGGGTGAGAATTAACATTTGTATAATGTACCAAAGTGTAATGTAGATATGAAAATCTTCACAGTCAAAGGTGGTAGGAAAATAAATATAAGGGAATGTAACATAGATGTGTTGTGGTTTGAGATGCAGCGATAGATATTTTTTTTGTGTTAAACAGAATATACAGTCTATAAACCAAACACAAAAAAATAAACACAAAATATTCCCTTTATTTTTTCTACCTTAAGACTACACAGGGTCACCAATGTAGCTCTAAGAGGTATCTACATTTGCATTTTATTTACAGCTCACTTTGATGTCCTCATATTTACACAGTCAAATAGAAGCGCTAAAAACACAGTGTTGAGAACAAACCAAAACTCAAAATGAGTCAACTTTAGAAAAAGATACAGTCTTCTGACGCAACAGTTCTCAGTGCAATTTTCCACAATGCAAATATCCTTCATTCATATTATGTAGAACATACATATATATTTTTATTCTTTTTTTTTTTTTTTTGAAAAATGTAAATGAATCAACCAACAGCAGGAAAAAAAATAACCATGTACTTCTTTTTTCATTTGTACAGATTGAGACACTCAATCATGCTCTCGTCACAGAAACATGTTCATATGTTTTGTGGGAAAATTATTAAGTCAAAAGTGTGTAGTGGCTTGGCATAGTTTAACAGCTAACTGAATTCAAATCAATATCACAATTTCCAAAATAGTCTTGACCCTGCGTGCGTTTTCACATCAGGACATTTTCTGATAAACAAACATTAGGTTGTGTCTTGCAGTACCCACTGAAGGAGATACGATACACGGGAGCTAGAATGTGTCCATGTGGGTTATTTCCAAGATCGGCATGTATGGATGACCTTTAGTCTGTAAACGGGAAGTAGTACACCTGCAGGTGTAATGCATTTCAGCCAGCTATGGGACCAAGTGGAGCCCTATTCTGGAGAATGAAAGCGCTTTCAAAGCTGACCTGCGGGCAGCCCTTTGGGCAAAGGCAATTTGTATCTTTCATCTCACCCACAACACAATGCAAAGCCCATCTATCTCAACAGCCAATATGTTAATGTACCATGTATCACTGATGAGATTAGTCATTGACCCTCTTTGTAGTCTCACTTTTTAAAAGTATTTTTATCCCAAGCTTTATGTGACTGGACATTGTGATGAAGAATACTGATTTAAGCTCACTGATAAACAAAAAGAGCCTTTCATATGCAACTGAGATCAGCAAAATGCAAGTGGTCTGATGAAAAACACAGTAATTGATTTAACTAAACCACCTTTCAATGTTTATTCCATGTGTTCAAACACCCTTAAGCGTTGTTCAAGTACAACAATTAACAATAAAAGGGACAATAGTTCACATTTTTTTAAATTCACATTTGTTATACTGTTAATTCATATAGCTATTTATAAAACAAAACTAAAATATAAGCCCAAACCATTCCTGTAAAATACCTTTTGTAGTTTAATACAGACATTAATTCCACAGTATTTCTTACAGGGTTGGCTTTTCACTATTTTTATAATCGAGTTGTTTGACCACAGTCAAATGAAAAGAAGCAACAACAATTTATTTGCTTTTCATTTTGTTCATTGAAAAAAGAAAGTCCGGTTATAAAAGAAAAAACACACCAAATAAAAAAGTGACCTCACTTCCCTTTGTTGGCTTTACCACATACAATTTAAGCTTAATCAAGCAGTTTTGCTAATTTTAAAGTTCATAAAAAAGGCCAACATGCACAGTCATGGTGCACTGAAGCCTTCCAAGCTAAGACCACAAATGAATATCAAGCTTCCTCTTAAAAAAATTACAAGACATCACACAAATGAAGGTGCTTTGACAAGTTCAGCTGGGTTCTGATGAAGGGCTCTACCGCCAACAGAAATCTCTCTCATTATTTATGGATGACTGGGGCTATGACGGTTTCAAGTATAAAAAAGAAGTGATTAAAAGAGAAGGAATCTCCTTGGCTGAGGCGCAGAAAAGGCAGAATAGAGCAAGCTTGTGAATAACAATCTGCAAGTCTGGCAGCAGAGTGAGCCAGTGAACATAATGCATTACCAATACTCCTCTTGGATTCCTTTGAACAGAATCACCAACAGGGATGAGGAAATGGAGTCACAAGACATCACAAATTTTCATCCTCTAGCAGCCGCACTTGGAGAGCAAAGACTGTTAAAGAATCTTCAAAAGGAGAAGGGCACTCTTCTATTAATACAGTGCAACTGATTGCAACCATTTTGTTTTCTTTTTTACAGTATATTAAAAACCAAGTTGAGCACAGTCAAAGAAAAAAAAACGTGGTCATGTACACAACTGTCTTTGGCAAGAAGTCCCATGTCCTACATCTGAGTCAGTCACTTGAGAGCCTCGTGTTCATGTCACCTTCGGCCCATTTCACTCTGTCTCATGAAATGAATGTTGTTGACACTGTCTGCCAGCTCAGGGTATTGGTCAACTGAAACCACGTAATATCCATCGTAGCCTTGCACCTTCCCTGAACCTAGGAGCTGCTGCTTCTCTCCTTCAGTCCAGGTTCGTGAGCCCTCTTCTCCATCCCTCAGTCTCTGGCGCTCCCGGGCCCAAGCTTGGGCGACAGCTCTCTGCCGGGCCAGCTCCAACACACGGACTTTCTCCTCATCCACACTGCTACCATAACGTGTATTCAGACACAGTGCACCATACTGTAACTGAATGTCAGTAATGCGCCTAGTCCTGCCATTGACAACAGTGTTGACCTGAGACACCGTGACATTGACACCGTTCTCTAGTGTACGCCGGCCCACTGTCATACCAATAAGGGCCAGATCTCCCTCCACTGAGCCCAGTTTGACAAAGTAGTGGGTATCCATTCCTGTGATAGTGAAGTGAAGGTTTTCAAGATAGAATGCATCATTCAGAACTGCAGCCATGCGACGGCCATCTTCATTGGCTAAGCTGATGATGTCAGCACTGATGCGACCATCTCTGATAGCAAATTTCACCCCCTTCCCAAAGATTGAGCCACCAGAAGCAAAGATCTTTTTGTCTTCTGTCTGAGGACATCCAGCACTTTTGGCTCTGTAGATCTGACCAAAACGTTCCAGTTTCACAAAGGCCTTCAGCTGCCTCTGAACTTCACACTGAACACCCAGCAAAGACTGCAAAAAACAAAGACAATACTGTTAAGTTACACAGCCCCCGCAACAGCTTCATACACTAAAATATATTTTTTTGTTCATTCTCTCAGAAAGAACTTGCTTGAAATCGTTCTTCTGGATATTTCCCAAATATTCACTTCTGATTGCTTCACATTTTAGCTTGAAATCTTTATCCTTATCCTACTTTGCATGTGGAATAAGGAGCACAGTCTGCTTTCGGATGCTTCCTTTTCAAATCTGAGATTCATACTGCTTCATTAACACTTCAAACATTTCAAACTCAGTGCTTTGACTACACAGTATGAGCGATTCTTTTTATATTAACATGTGCGACTGAATAAGGAAGATTTGACACTAAACAAAACAGAAAAAAAATGTGATCTGGTATACACTATACATTGCAGAGTATAATATACACTACACATACTTTGTTAGTGTGTGCGTGTGTGTGTGTGTCTCCTTCTTATTCTAATTAGACATCTTTATTAGGTTACATGTAAAAAAATAATAATGAAAATTCCATTATCATGGCAAATAAATCCACGATGCTTTGAAGCTGAGAATGACATAGGTTCAAAGCATCACATCTGCCCCTACCTTGACACATAGTTAAGGTAGTGGCAGTGGTGTTTGTCAGCAAATGCAAATCTCCCTGATCATTTATGACAGGCATGATATTTTGAAAAGGGTTGAAATTGTGGTCTTTTGACAGTCATGCTGTGCCAAATATGAAACATTAATCTGCTGGTAACTAGTGTATCTCACTCCTTAAGGGGTCACAAATCTGTATAGATACCATACTGCCTACAGCCAAAATTAATACTTTGTCCTAATACTACTTGACAAGAGATATTTGTCAGGAAGAAACAAACATGCTAAAAAGAGGAGAATGAAATTACATGGAAGCTGGCCAACACCACAGTGAGACAGTTGCCTGAATGTATCTGAGCAGCTGCAAAAAAGCTCTCAAGCATTGTGCCTTTTTGCCATCGCCCAAGATAAGAGGCTGTGAGCATCCTGAGGAATTTTTGTCAACCAGTCACATCTAAAGTTGACAGTTTCTAATTCTGTCTCTCTGTGCCTCTGTTAAAGGACGGCTATGGGCTGGAAGACTGGGTGGGACTGAGAAATGTGGAGCAGGCTGCAGTGACCAGCATATCTGCCTATTCTTTGATATGACACCACAACCTGCTTGAAGAGGAAATAAAAATGGAGGTGGGGGCAGCTGTGCTGTAGGGCCCCTAGGGAAACATTGCCTGGGGGTACAGTTCACACCATGCCACTCCATGTTTGTTTACCGTGCCAGTATGTGACACGGTCAGCTGTCCCAGGGCAGTGGAGGGACAGGGGGCAATGTCCTCCACTTTACTAAAACAGCCTTCCAGGACACTCCCTGAGAGGCATCATTCACATAGCATGGTGTGCAATCAGCCTCCAGCACAACCCAGAATGAGAGATCAAGTCTTGTGCAGCACACAGCTCATCTGTCTGGCCCCTCACAGCATTTTTCAATCTGTGTTGGATTCAGCAGCATGGTGAAAGAGGGGTTTAAATCGAACAAGACAGAAAGGCAGGCATGAATAAAATAATATTTTAAAAAAAACCCCATGTGCTGTTTTAAAGTGCCGAAACAGCCCTGCACTTAATTGGGCTGGTGTGGCCATCTGCAGTGAGGATCAACGTGCCATTAACCATCTAAGAGTACCATTTTTGAAGCAAGAATTCTATTTAAGAATAACATGCCTCAACATACACAGGAAAACAACTAATTATCTCAGTCTTTCCTTACATTTCATTTATAGGACATACTCCAGAGGTGTGCTGAAGGCAAAACTCCTTCACACAATCCTGCAATCTAGGCTAACCTTTCTATTTAAAGATATATTAAAGTCTATCATGGGTATTTTTGAATATGTAATTGAAGGGCCTAGTCTATAGATAAAACATGTCCTTTTAGTTATATTATTAATAAAATGGACCTACTTATGTTTAGTACTTCAGAGGGAAGTAAACATAGATGAGCTGAATATAGCCTCATATATGACTAATTTAATTTTAGCATATTGAAAGTCCTTCTATCCTTCTAAGAGTGTTTTTGAGAAATTGATGGTAAAAATTTAAGCCACCAGATGTCTGAGCCAGAGACTGATTTTCTTAGCAGTTAAAGCAATCAGAATTGCATCTGTGTGTCTGAAAGGGTGTTGCATTTATTGTCTGTAATCTACAATACAATTCCCTCAGATCTACACTTAGAGACAGAAATACCTGCAGTGTCTTTGTTGCTCATTTATAGATTGGTACCTGTGGTAAGTTCAGAGGTTTCTCTGTGGAATGTCAGCCACAAGCTTTATGCATGAGTCAGTCCCAGGTGTTTTGTCAGTAACCCTTCAAAACAGTTTACATTAGATGAAGAAATAAATGGGATTTCTACTGTTACAGACTTACACTACACATATATGATGTGTAAAATTAATGTGTAATGAATTAATAAGTATTTCATTTCCTGTGTAATTGACAAAAGTGTGCTGAAATGCCTGAGGTAATTTCTTTTATGATTATACATGCATATAAAGCACTCTTGAGAGTAGGAGCACATTATTTTTGTCAACAAAAATTTGACTTAGAAAACACAACGTGTGTTCTATTCACAGTAAATTTAAACATTTTTATACCTAGTGTCATAGTATGAAATACCTGTCAATAAATTCTGAAATGAATGGGACATAGCTGTTAAGAGCTGAAACAATGCATGACAGTTTATAGTAACTGTTTTTTGGTTTGTTTTTGTTTTTTGTTTGTGTGTCCATGCTTATTATACTCTGCTGGTCAGATGAAAGATCATGCATTTAGAGAACCTTCTATCACCCTAGTAGCTTTCAGACTTACAAATAGATGAGAACACAGTCTTTATAACAACCAATACCGGCTATGTTAAGGTTGGAGCCAAAGTGTAATGCAACATGAATCTTCCCTCTTGATGTGTGGCATTCACTAGTCTAGCTGTAACCAAACCCAAGAACAACAGTGGCCTGTTCAATAATTCAGGTGAGTTGGAGGCAACTTAAAAGGGCTGATAAAAGCGTGAATCAAAGCATGTCTACTACTTCTCAGACCTTGGCTAACAGTGTAAGACTGAGATGAAATCAATGGCCAGTGGTGGAGGGAAGGGAGAGTGAATTTTCCTAATGGCAGGACAATTACAAGAGCTATTTAGCCTGACCCCATTCCCCAAGATGAGGACTAGGGCAGCAACCCGGCTTACCGGGCGACGTTTTGGCCTGATAGCTGCCAGCTCCTTTGGGAGTCTGGCTACATAGACACATGCCCATTTGCTAATGATGTTGGAAAGGAGAGGGGCAGAAGCAGAAAGTGATCCATGGCAACATGAAAAGTGGGATAAATAAGGATGACTACCTTGGTGCTATCCCACTCCTGTGTCTTGATCTGGGTGCGAACTAATTCGTAGGATGGCTCCATGGTTTCTGTGCTTGGTTTTCGGTAGCCGGGGATAACGTTGTACAGCTGGAAGCCAAAGGTCACCAACCAGCTGTTCACATCTGCAGGGGAGGGTCAAAACAGCGAAACAAACAATGATACATACATACATACATATTCTATTAGTCCCCAAAAAGTTGAATCTGCTCATCCGGACGTGGCGTTCCCTAGTGGGAGAAACGTTTCGTTTACCAACTGGTAACTTCTTCAGTCTCAGCTGACTGCAGAATTCCCCAGCCTTATAAACAGTACATTTGCATAATGACAGAAACCAGCACCACTGACTAACAATGGGCCATTTGGTCAGTTTCATGATCAATAGTATGCAAATTGTCATGACCATTGATCAATGGCCATGAGTACCATTCACAGAGATTGGGGAATGGCTGCGATCACAGCATTGTAAGATGGTGAAAGATGTACCCTTAGGCCCCCTCCTCGGTTCAGAGATGGTCTTTCCTTTTTCACGTAAATGGCCTCCTTGACTCCCCGTTCAAACCAGCGTTCCTCCCTGTCCAGGATGTGTACGTCCTCATCACTGAAAGAGTGGCCACTGGTCTGTAGGTGTGAATAGACTGCGGAGTCCTGGCCTGACGAGTTAGCTCTTCTGT
>VUQS01000957.1:2420-39892 GCA_015108495.1 Heterochromis multidens | reverse complement strand
TAACACAATCGTGATATAGTACAGATACTTACATTTAAAATACACTGAGAAACAGTCATTTTATCAGAGTTAAAAAAAACAAAAAAAACAAAACAAAACAAAAGGAGCAGGTTGTTGTGACCATAGGGGACCCATGATATCTAGTGAATGGACACACACAGAAAAAGTGCTTAACAAAATTAAAAATAAATAATACCAATAAAAATGATCAATTAACAAAGAATTTAACTGAAAATATAATGGCAGAAACTCAAACCCAGTTGGATATTGCGAATTTGGGTCAACTGGAGTGATTTGTTAATGTTCGGATGCTGCATGGAGCTGTAGACAAGAAAACCAGATCCACCCTGGAGAAGAGATTGAACAAGATATGGAATTTGTGGAAAGAAAAGGGATATGTGTCATCTTATCCTGGAGCACCATTGCCCTCTAAAACCACCTCCCCAAATACGTCAACACCAACGTCAACACCAACAACTGAACCGCTGAATTCAACCTCTCCAGGTTCCAGTGTGCCCAGGCTGCACCCAGAGTTACCTGACTCCTCGAGTTTGCCTCATCCCTACAACCAACAAGGGAATGCTCACGGTCCAGTCCAAGCAGTACCCCTGAAATTGAGATCATCACTTGCAAAATTTGACCTGTACATACTATGAGCTCCAACGGGAAACCACTCAGGGTTTGCATAGTCATCACAGATTGTGCAGTAACCACGAGGACTAAAGCTTTTAGATGGGATTCCCCTTAGTCGTGCTTAAAGCGTGCACACACACACACACACACACACACATACACACACGCATGCACACAACAATGGGCTTGTGGCCTGTGATCCTCTTCAGATGTCTTCTAGCAAAACTACCGCTGTTGAGATTTCCCAAATCCTCCCTCTGCACTCATTTGGAAATCCTGTAATAAACCTCTTAATCCCAAACCAGCATTTTCTAGATGGTTGCACAACCGAGCGTGTCTTATGCAACTGGCCGAGCATTCGAGTCAATTATAGAACAGTTGGGAGGAAGGGGAGGACTGATGACGAGACTGCTGATGCAAAGCACATTTAGATAAGACGGCTGATTTAAGACTAACATGTTTTTCTTCTTGGACTTCTTTCAACAAATAAATAATAAGATTTGATCTCACAAGGATGCCCCCCCTCCCCCCCGTGTAAACATACTCAAATAGATAAGACAGATTACATTTATCATAGGTTTGATTAAACACGATTCCTGGCAGCTGTGGTAGCGTTTGTGTTACTGTTGAACCCTCCATGTAAAAGATTTTGCGTGTTCGTCTGCCAGACTGTCTTTTTGGCTGTCTTTGGAAGTCATGGATCTGTCTTGTGGAATTGAATGCTTTATGTTTACTTTTTGTGAGATGTTGTTTTCCCTCCAAAGGGAAAAACATCAAATAAGAAACATAAAACGACTTCTTGTTTCCTAAAATAAATTGTTCTTGATTGCAAAAGAACTTAAAATTTAAGCATTTTCGCAAACAAAACTTGTTTTTTCTTAAAGTTACAGCGTGTGTTTACAATAAAGGGTCTCCCATAATGACTTGCAAGACTCTGGAAACTTTGCAAGGCAAAATACCTGCACCACTGGTTAGGGAGTTTCTACAGGTGCAGAACTATGGAGTGCCAACGTATAGAACACCGAGAGCAATGAGCAAGTCAAAACTTCCTGTTTAAGATATTTATATATACAGGATGAAGAGAGGTGTTTTAAAGGCCCTGAAATGGGTAGTCTCAACCAGAATTGTTCAAAATGTAAAAAGAAAAAAAAAAAGAGTGTGAAAATTAGCATTTTTCTATGTTCTTTCATGCAGAAAATGTAACCAATAAACAACCATCAGGTCTGTGACAGCCCATTTAGGGTTAGGGTTAGGTTAGGGGACCAATGAGTCAAGCTCAATGCTCGTTAATCATTAATTTTTTGTTTATTCCAATGTTCATTCATTTCCAATCTCTTTCTAAAAACCTTTTTCTGAAACTAATAACCCCACAAGCATTAACCAATATATTTTTAAACATGCAATTTTAATTATTTCTTATATAAAACGGAGAGAAAATTCTCCCGGTTTTATTTTTATATCTAACACCCAACATAAACATATAAAAAAGAAAACAAGAAAAAGAGGGTAACCCTGCGACAGACTGGCGACCTGTCCAGGGTGTACCCCGCCTCTCGCCCTATGGCAGCTGGGATAGGCTCCAGCCCCCCCGCGACCCTGAATTGGATAAGCGGAAGAGAATGGATGGATGGATGGAAGAAAAAGAGGGAAAGGAGGGAATAAATTAAGATTAGGAAATAAGAAAGGTTAGGGATACATTTAAACTAACACTAAACCACAAAGAAAAAGGGACAAAATAAGTTAAGGTTAGAACGTAAAAGGGGTTATAAATACTTTTAATCAAAAAAAAAAACCCAAAAGGAGAAAAAGGTTAGAATTAGGGAATAGAAAAAGTTAGGGATGCACTTGATCCGACAAAAAGAGGGAGGAAAAAGGGGGGAAGGTTAAGTTTAGGAAATACTAAAGGTTAGGGATATAATTAAACTAAAAATATATATATATATATATTTTAATTCTATATATTAAACTAATTTCTCTTTTCATTAAGGCCAAAAGGAGTCAAAGTATTTAATTTACTAATCCAAGCTCGTTCCCTAACCCTAACCCTCTAGGAGGAAAGAGGTGCAGCAATTTATTAAAACATGTCCAAACATACATGGAAATACAGTATATAAGGCAAAAAGTTTGTACAATTCTAATGAGCTTGAAAGTCAATATTTGGTATGACCACTTTTATTCTTCAACACAGTCTGAACTCTCTTAGGCAGCTTTCTTGTCATTTCTTTAAGTAGTCTTCAGGAATAGTTCTCCAGGCTTCTTGAAAGACATTCAAAGCTCTTCTTTGGATGTTGGCTGCCTTTTGTTCTGTTCTCTGTCAAGATGATCTCACACTGCTTCATTAACGTTGAGGTCCGGGCTCTGGGGAGGCCAATCCATGACTGACAATATTTTATTGTGTGTTTTTCTATCCAGGTATGCTTTTATTGCTTTGGCAGTGTGTTTGGGATCATTGTGGTGCTGGAAAATGAAGCCGTTGTCAATCACACACTTTCCAGATGGTATTGTATGGTGGATCAAAACCTGACAATATTTTTTCTGTGTTCATAATTCTATCAATTTTAACAAACTTGACATGACTGTTAAAATATTTAAATTTGGCTATCTCCCCTTCAAGATCATCTTCTCAGGCAAAGAATTCCTGTTCTGACCACTTACACTGGAGGCTCAGTGTAAATGACTTACACAAAGAGCAAACCTCAACTTCTGTTCATGAAGAAACTAACATGAGGCTTATTTTACATGTCATTGCTCACAAAGTGGCCACAAGAAGGCCTTGATCAGTTTAGTTACCAATGATGTTGGAGTTGGGATTGCTAACTTGTACACATTACATCTGGATAAACTCTGAAATCAGACAACACAGCAGGATAATACCTGCTCATGGCATTGCCACCAATCTGGGGGAAGGGAAGGATGTAACACCACCTCATCATTTGGTGGCATCGGTAAACATCCAGCATGGGGCACTTAAACAGCTTTCCCCCCAAGTCACATAGACAATTGTGTATTTTTCTAATCTGCTGGCATCACAGATGACAAAATTGATAGGAAAATTGTCTCTAAGTGAACAGACGAACACACAAGGCAAGAATATTTTTATTCAGGCAAAACTATTTTTGTTTGCCAAGGGCAGGCAGCAAGATCACAAACCACCCACAAAGTTGAGATTAAACTCACTTGCATTCATCCAAGTGGACATCTTTTTCTTATTATACAACTTTTTTTTTTAGATTACCTGGAGTACACTTAGCGGACGCTTTGAGTGCGGCTACTGCAGCTCCTGTATGGACACACAGTCATAACAGATTGGAGGGCAAAAGGAGGTCTCATGCTAATCGTCTCATGAAAAATTTAATATTTACACTGTAGCCTAAGCGGACCCTTACATTCTCACAGATGAGGAACATATAACACTAACACAAGAGAGCTTCAAACCAATCAGGACACATTTGTGGTCAGTCAACCACAGCTAAACAAAACTTACCAAGCACATCTGAGTGGATATGGATCCTTGACTCAATTCTAAATTGCATCCATGAATATAAATTGAATATAAATGAATATAAATAAACATATGCCCTGAGAACGGTAAACATTGCCAACATTAGAAAGAGATACTTGCATTTTAACACCAGGTTTTTGTTGCAAGTGATAAAACATGCCGTTACAGTGGTGCACATGGAATTTTTATTATTCAGCAATTCAACTTTCTGTTTATGAAATGAAATGAAAATTCAAATGTAAAATTGGTATGAAATTAAAAGCTACACTTTCCCCCGCAGGTAGGACTACTAAAGTACAAAACTCACTATCACAGTCTACCAGTAGATGGCACAGTCTACCAGTAGATGGCACAGTCTACCAGTAGATGGCACAGTTGTAATAGGTAACTGCTCTCCTTCTCCTGCCTGGTTGTATTCTGCACCTGGACTCCTGCAGGATGCCAGCTTTAGTTTTCATGAGTGTGAATTATTCAGTTTGCCTGGCTGTGATGGGACAGAGATAAAGAAGAGGGTAGAGGGTCACTGTGAAAGAGCTCCGAGGCCAGTTAAAAGTGCCTGCACAACTCCTCAGGTTTAAAGTATGTGTTTTTTTTCCTCAAAGTGAAATATAGGCCACCTGACAAAATGAATGATTCCTGTTTTGACAGAATAATTACTGCTGGGGAAGTTAATGTAATAAAGATCATAAACACAGACAAAGTGTTGTCACTGTAGACTTATGGTGTACAGTATTTCCCGACTGTGGCAACTAATCCCACCACACATCATATTTTGACAGGCTACCTCTGTTCCAGCTACTTACTTTATCTTTGTCACCTGAGGGGAGGACTGGCTTCAGTTGCTATAACAACTAACCGCCCAATAGGTTTGTGAAACCTGACTCTACCTTCTTACCTTTCGCTGTGCCTGCTTACAATAATAAAATCCTCAGCAATGCCCAGTGGCAGCACCTTTATGTGTAAGGGTTTGTGTGATGGACTTGGCACAGTTGCCATTCCCATTCCCTGATGTGGCATCTGATCCTTAAAAAAAAAAAAAAAAAACATCTGTCACATGACTCAGCTGAGGCTATCTATACTAAGACAAGAAGACAGAGGGAATCCACACCTTACAGCTATAATTAAGTCTCCCAAAGTTTAACCAAAAACATCAATGGTCCTATCTGACTCAGCTCTTTGTTCTAAGTCTCCTAATAATGTGGGTATAGCTAAAGACAAATTCCTACAAACATTAAAGTGAGGGGCTGTGTATAGCCATCAACCTTGGAAATCAACCTTGCCAAAGCAGTGTGTCTTCAGAGGAACTGAGCTGTGGAAAAACTGTAAGTGATGTAGGGGAAAGTTTAGTACAGGGCAGTGAAAGTCATTTATCAAGAACAACTTCCGAAGTATGAGAAATATACACTTACGGCCATTTTATTAGGTACACCTGCAACAACTCGATTCACTTAGGCATGTAAACATGGTCAAGACGACCTGCTGAAGTTCAAACTGAGCCTCAGAATGGGGAAGAAAGGTGATTTAAGTGGCTTTGAATGTGGTGTGGTTGTTGGTGTGTTTCAGAAACTTCTGATCTTCTGGGATTGATTTTCCAAACACAACCTTCTCCAGGGTTTAGAGAATGGTCCAAAAAAGATGTATCTAAGAAGTAGTATCTAGTGAGGCAGTTTTCTGGGTGAAAATGCTTTGTTGATGTCAAGAGGTCAGAGGAGAATGTCCAGACTGCTTTGAGCGGAAAGGAAGGCAACAGTAACTCAAATAACCACTCGTTACAACCAAGGAATGCAGAAGAGCGTCTCTGAAACACAAAAACACACTGAACCTTGAAGCAGATGAGCTACAGCGGCTGAAGACCACACCAGGTGCTACTCCTGTCAGCTAAGAACAGGAAACCGAGGCTATAATTTGCACAGGCTCGCCAAGATTGGATAATAGAAGATGGAAAATGTTGCCTCATCTGATGAGTCTGGATTTCTGCTGGCAGTGGTGTAATGGTGTGGGGGATATTTTTATGGCACTCTTTGGGCCCTTACGTACCAACTGAGCACATCCTACCTATTGTTGCTGATCATGTCCATCCTTTTATGCCCACTGGCAACCTTGTTGAATCTATGCCATGATGAATTTAAAGCAGCTCTGAAGGCAAAAGGGGGTCCAACAGGGTACTAGTAAGGTGTAACTAATAAAATGTCTGGTGAGTATATATATCACTTCATAGTAATGTAGGCAAAAATGCAAATGTATGTATGACCTGAGACCTTCATCCTTTGTGTGAAACTAAAAAATGGTTAACTTCCAGTTTGTGTTACTCATCATGTGTTAGATTGCTAAAAGTTGATGTTACCTCATTTTCTTGACTGGTGCACATGTTTGAACCAGCCATGCTTCCTTCCACCGAACAGACACGTAAAGGCACAACACAGTTTAAAAATTCATCATGTCATTGTTTTTTTATTTATTTTACAGTCAATCATTTTTTTTTCTTTCCAGTGTCTCGAAACCATAAAAAATAAATATACATTATGTTACAAAACATTTCCAGTGTCTCAGATCATACAAAAACACAGACATCTATCAACAGCATTGATTACATAAGGGCAAAACACTGGGCGTGTACAGGATGTAAGGTACAAAGGCATTTATTGACTGTACATTGTAAATTACCTTTTACCGGTGGCATAATACATTAGAGCTGCTGTCATTTTCAGTTTGAACCCAGATTTGGAAATTTAGCCATTTCTGAACAGATGAATAGTGAACAGTGAACAGTGAGTACTCAATCTGTTTCTTACTTTTACACTAAAAAAGATCAACAAATGACTTTTTTAAAATTTATTTATTTTTTTTAAAGATTTTGCAATAAAACTGAGTTAAACTGAACTGACACCCAACCCTAATCTGCTTATTTACTAGATCTCACGAGCAACAACCACAGCAGCCTGTGAATACACTGCCATAGAATGAAAACCCACTACAGGCTTTTACGGTATTGTGTGAGGTTGTAAGGCCTCAGTCCAGCATTAAGGCACGCAGATTTGTTGTTCTCTGACTGTTAGACCAGCATACGATGTGATTTCTTTTTTTTTTTTTTCCACTACTGTGTCCTTTGCTAAAACTGAAATAGAAAATAGATCATTTCTTCTTCACCTTTTAAAATTATCTACATGTTAATTACACTCTAAATACACTGCACCGAGAGGCTGTGAAAGCCTTTCTTTAAGAAAAAAAAGAGCACTTTGTGTTTGGTAGCTCTGCCCAGTATGGACAGAAGTGTATGTGTGTGACATTTGAGGGACCTGTAGTCCTTGAAATCCTTTTGGACTACAAATGTGACTGTACCAGCTTGTAAAAGTTCATGCACAGTGATTATACATCTTTGCTAACTTCACCTAATGAAACAGAACATAATGATCCCCCACTGGCTCCTCAGCACCACTAGAGAGGAGCGTCATTTTAGGGCCTGCAATGCATTCTGGGGTCATTCTTCATCTTCCGACTCTTCCTCCTGATTTCCTTTAGTGGTTTTGGCACACGTGGCTCAACCGTGTCATTTCTTGATACAGTCCAGCACAGTGTTCCCTTTATTATCGCTCACATCTTTCCTTTATCTCTGCTTATTTTCTCATCTAAGGCAGTCCTAACGTCTGCGATTAATACTGCTCTCCAGAGAGAGGAAACATGAGAGAAGCGGTGGGCGGACAGGATCAGGCTTAGGCAACGCTTCTTCTCTCCATCCAGCCTTCAACATCCATCTTCAACTTTTCCTTTCATATTCCTCGACTCTTGGTCCTCTCAGCCCCAACCCGGCAGGTTCTTTGGCTCCTCCTCTCACAAAGGCAGGCTGGTCTGGGTTTGCCTAACAGGTCAGATCGAAGTCTCGTTACTGCCACTGTTAACGGAAGGAAAAAAAAGACAGGAGGGAGGGAGGGGGATGCAGGGAGGAGTGGTGCAAAGAGAAAGAAAAGGGGGGAACATGCAAGGTAAAAATGAATGCAGGGATGCAGGAGGTCCTCATGCAGCTTTTAATCGGGATGGTCATAATATTTCATGCTAGAGTTAAAGGAATACAGTGGTGTGGTTTTTGCAAAGAATAAGTTAAGAAGATTGCTAACACTTTCATATGTATACAGTGTAAAAACCAGGCTAGCTCTTTAGCCCTGTCATTTTGGACATAAGGGTGCCATCAGTCTTCTTAACTTAGTCACAGTGAGAAAGATTATGTGACACATGCAATATTGCATTAGTTTGCACTATGATCACCCTGTCTGTTGCTTATCATTTAACCATAAATAACGCTTGCTTGCAAGGTTTTTCAAACTACTACAATCACTATTTAACTGATTTAGAATCTTTTATTTGTGTGATTGCTGAAAATGTGTCCCATTCAAACCAAATGTGGCCCAAGTGTACAGACTGGCACCATTAGTGAGACCGCACAGTTTCATACACTTGAGCCATAAGGGAGCTCTGTAGAGAACTGCTCAATTTAAATTTCTGATTCTTACCTACACTAAAGGCTATGGTAGCATCACTGCGATTAAAAACTACATTTCTGTAAAACTTGCAAGCTTCCAGAGATTTCCCCTGGAATTGCATGTATTAGTCACTACTGTTTTCATTAGTGCTGAAAACAAACAGCATTCTTTTCTTACTCAGAGTCTGACTCGTTGCCTCCATTGACCGTCCCTGACTTCAAGTGCATGGCAACTCCGCCATTTGTCTCCCGGTAGATGCCCGCTGGTGGCGCCCCGGCAGGAATCTGAGGTCGCGGAGCGACAGGCGGTTTGATGAGGGAGCCGCTGTTGTGGTTGCCGAGTCGGCTTCCATCGTTAGAGGCCAATGAAGGCATCCGGGACGACGGGGTCATAATGTTGACGGAGGGAGGAGGCGGGGAGCAGGTGTTGTTGTTGTTGGGGGGAGGGGAGGTGATGGTAGGTGAGTTGTAGTCACTCAGCTTCTCCCTCAGACGGTTCTTCATGTTCTTGTCTGTCAGCGGAGGAGGGTAGCTGATCTTGTTCTTTAAGATGCCTGAGTGAGACGAGTGATATGTGTGAGCACACTTGAGATAAAATCGATTCAAATCAGCTCTAAACGCTTCTCCTCCCTCACCTTTTCTCTGCTCTGGTTGGTGGTTGCTGTTAGGCTGACTGGCAGGTGCTGTGTCTTTCATATTAGTAGGCGTCTGTCTGTCTCTCTCCTGGACAGCCTCCCTCTCTCTTTCACCAACATGGTTGAGCTTGTTCTCTGGGTGCAGCTCCACGTTCACCTTGGTCTCCACCCTCAGCCTCTCTGCCCCGCCTGGATCCTCGCTGTCACTGGCTGTGGTGGCCTCTGTTGGCCAGTAAGGCTTCACGTG
This sequence comes from Heterochromis multidens, assembly GCA_015108495.1. Taxonomy (NCBI): domain Eukaryota; kingdom Metazoa; phylum Chordata; class Actinopteri; order Cichliformes; family Cichlidae; genus Heterochromis; species Heterochromis multidens. Next base: position 30,401 of record VUQS01000957.1, on the reverse strand, counting down.
ATTAGACGCTGATTGCCCTGGTGACAAGGGAAGAGAAAACTTTAATTTAATTCCATCCCATATGATAAAAAGTCTTACTCAGAGCCAAACTGCTAATTTTGGGAACTATGGTATTTTAAAAGGTAGAGTGAGTGATTTTTTGAGGTTATTTAAGAGAGAAAAACAATGCTGTACTTATAAATATACATAGATTAGGGTTTAATTATTTCTTCCAACAAACCGGAAGAAATCAGACAGAAGTGAGCTTCACTGACTCATCGACTTGTATCGGACTCCTTTCACAAAGTTTTACAGCCTCCTCCAGAGTAAATAAAGGTGGACGCTTCTCATTCGGCATTCACAGCTGAGATAAACAGTGGACTGACAGACTACACAGATGTCGAAAAAACTCCGGGGCGGATCAGGTCCGGAGTCACTTTGCTCTCTGAATACACTCACTACAAATAAACGGTGGCCAGAGTTTTTGAGGTGACTTAGGGATAAAAATATTACTGAGTGTTGATATTATTCAAATATGTTAAAATATAGTGTGTACAAAAATGTTTTTTTTTTTTTTTTACACAAACAGCAATAGAAACACGCCAGCCGGCCACAGCCGTTATGGGGTACTCTTGGCTCTCTTGGCTGACTAAAACATGTTTGTCATACAGCGGCCACCGTAGCTAAGATAATGCACTTGCACTTGAATTGGGAGGGGTAAGACAACAGAACTCAGCTGACTGCTACTGACATCTAGTGGTGAAAATTTTACACACTGTACCTTTAAGGCTTCTATTTCAACTTAAGCATATACCTTTCGGGGTGCTGTGAAGGGGCCTCTCGTTGTTCCACTTTGGCTTGACATCAATATCATCATCCTCGCTGTCGGAGGAGTGGGAGGAGGCATATGAGGAGCTGTGTTCATCAACTGAAAGCTCACTGTCTGAGTCAGAGTCTAATGGGAGCAATGATGGAGAGACAGACCAAAGAACCAATATCAATAAAATACCCAAAGGCACAGTATGCATATTAATTTACTTGCAATAACTGAGAAAGTTCTTTTTGAAAATAAAACATTGTGATTGCAATTAAGTATAATAAAAACTTACCATCTCCTTTGGTGCCGTTCCTGTGGAACAGAGGTCCATCCAGGTCTGTGTGGCCTTTAGCTGTTCCTGAAGAGCCACTGGGCTTCTGACCAGACTCCTCTCTAGAAAGAGCAAGGACGGGAAAGGCAGGCAAGAGAGAAACAGGAGGAGAAGAATAGAGAAGGAGATTTACAGGAGACAGACAGGGGAAGTACATCATTGCTGGAAGTTAATTCAAGCCCCAACCTGTAGTTTTACACAACTGATGTTCAACAGCTGATACAGCAGACATCTCTCATTACAAAACATCTGCGGCTGTTGATTGCCTCGACAAAGACAAAGCAAATATGAAATTTGGTTTGTATGTGCTCCTGTCTGTTTAAAGTCAATAAAGTCCCTTCTTGATCATCAATATTAAAACAATCTACCATTAATGGAAAGAGGGTAAACCTATATCTTTACTGGTTTTACATATTCCTGGTATAATCATTGATTATATTAAATGAGAAGTGGGTTAAGTTGTTCAATCTTTTTTCTCCTCTCCTGTCCTCTCTGTCTGCAGCCGTTTATTCCAGGTTGGAATGAGAACTTGGCTAGAGGGCAAAAACTGCTACTAGAGACTCTGACCTGTCTGATGGCTGATCTAAGGGAAGCTTCTGGAAGCAGCTGAAAGTGTGCCAGCAGCTGCAGGAAAGAGGTATGCATGTATACATTACATTCCTACCTCAACACGTACAATCCCATCTCCCCTTCTTTCCTGCTGTTTCTCCCCCATTTTTTCTCCTCTTTCTCTCTTTATATTTTTCCCGCTTTTTCTTCACTTGTCTGCCTCTTTCTGTGCCTCACATAGAGGCAGCACGCCACATTTCTTCTCCCCCCAGCATTGATGCTCTTATTGACCTTAGAGTCGGCTCTTATTACCCAGGTGACAGCTTTACGAGGTGAGGCGTACAGTCAGACATAACCGTAATTCTGTAAAACTCTTAAAAACACCAGGTATATGTAACACAACCCTACTGTAATGAAAGCATGTCAGTGATACACTGAAAACATACAGCTTATAGAAGAGAAGAGATTAGCCTAAGATGACAAACATCTGTATTCTGCGAAAGATTCATCTTTTAATGTCAACTTTTATAGCTTTATGAAGAACACACCTGTCATTCAGCCAGACTGAGCTTTATTGATTTAGCAAAAAGCTGTACAATTATTATTGTATAATTCAAATTCTGTCTTTAGTAAGTTCACCTTAAACTAGAAAATGTATTTGTCACACTTAAATATGCAAAAAACAAAAAAATCAGGAAGGGGGCAAATACTTTTTCAGAGCACTGTAGCTAAAACTAATGCATTGTAAAACAATTCTACCTAATGCTACAACTGCCTTCATGAAGTTATAATGTTCCATTATAATTATCTGAATGATTAATCACTTAAAATCCGTCACATTACCAATAAATTAATCACTGCATTTGCTGCTCAAGCATATCAAGTGTACAGCACACAAACAATGCACCACATCAAATCTCACATACACAATAGTAGCATCTTATCATCTCACATAACATAGAACAACACAGCAATATGAAGGAATATTGTGACTGGATACAGTAAAAAGTATGTTCTTTTGCCTTGGTGGGTGTAAATTAGACTTCATATGTCTTCATATGTGTATACACATATGTCTGTATGTGTGTATTGAGTTTTTTGCAACCAGGCCATGCGCCATGCATTGGCAAATGTCAATATAATTTTTCATGCAGGCAGAATCCCTGTACAATGCAGGTGCCAGTATGTGGCAGCATGCATATGGGGTAAGAAACAAGAAAAACACCCTCAAAACAGAGAAATTTAGTGGATAAACTGAAATTTGGACAGTAAGGCTGGACAGGGTCTGTATATGTGTATAATTGTGCAGTGTCTGTGTATGTGTGTGAGACAGTCAAGTGTGTTAGTAAGCATGATACAGCTATATCTCAGGCATGCAGAAAGGGGGACAAAGAAAGAAATTTGAAAGAAATGTCAAGACACACGCACATGCTCTCATCATGCAGCAGAGTGGAAGCAGCCATGCTGTCAGCCAGCGTGTTGTACCTGAGTGTGTAAGCCAGGTAGCTACTGCGGCTCTTGGCTGACCTGTCCAATGAGACAGTAGACTCGCCAATGGCTGAACGGTACACTGCGCCATCCTCTGTGTACATGTTGTTGCAGTTGAGAGAGCGCTGAGGATGGAGAAATAACAAAAATTATATCTTAAACAAGGCTGTAAGAACAAAAAGCAAATTTTAAAAGGAAGCATAGAGAAAAATAAGAAACAAAGTTGAGCAAACTTGATGAAATCTTAAAGACATGTTAAAAACTGATTTATTTTAATGTTTGTTCACTTACTGTTAGCAAAGAGCCCCTTGTGGTGCTGGATTCGTCTGGTATGCTCTTCTTTCCTGTGAAGACATTCTTGAGGTTTTTCCTCACCTCTTTGTTGAAGACCACGTGGAAGAAGAAAATGAAGACTCCCTGAAAAGAAATCAGAAGAACTGTATTAATTGCAGAGCTGGAGACAGGTTGAACTCATACGCATTGTTGTAAATAATTAAATAGATTTGAATTCTTAAAAAAGTGTGTGTGGATTATCTGTGCATCCAGAGATCAATCTGAGGTTAGCAGTTACCTGCAAGCAGCTAAAGACAGCAAACAGGTAATGGAAAATCATTACATCGCTGTTGACTGCCATTAGACCGAGCAGCCAGGTGGCACTGATGAGTATCAGGAGGAGAAAGGCCATACGTAGCGCAGGACTGCATTGGGAAGCACAAAATTTTAAGTAAAAATTTAAAATGCCAAACTCAGCTGGATGCTTTGCTGTATGTGAAATGGTTATGTGACACTGAAACTTACATAGCTCCTGACTTCTCCATAGCCTTCTGTCTGCGACCACAGGAAGCCTTCGCAGCAAGAATAAAGATCACTATGTTCACCTTTAAGGAAAGGGAGAAAATATGTAGAGTTTTAACTAATACCAATAAGCACATTATTTTACCTTTTTGTGATCGCATATTTCCAAAATATATGGCACCCTCTTTGTGCTGACTGTTGAAAAAAGGCATAATTATCTACTGTATATGTCTACCTCACAAATGCCTTTAAAAAAAAAAAAACAACCTAAATTTCAAGAGCTGGTGATAATTCCTGCCGTACAGTTTGCGCAGTATTTCATTTGCCAGTGTCTGCAGGGGTAAAAAAATTTTTTCCAATTTTATTCAAGGTCAAGGCAGACAGCAGAAAAGAAGAGACTTTGGACTACATACCAGGACGACTACAAAGATGGGGCCTGCGAAGCTCCAGATGAGTGTGTCGTGGACAGAAAGCCAGCAAAAATCTGGGTTTCCATAACCCTGAGGATCAAGACCAACTGCCAAACCTATACACACACACACACACACACAGAAAACACAGCAGAGAAATAACATTTTCAAATCAGAAAGTCTGACTTTAAATTCTTCAAATTCTTTTTTTTCAGTTTCACATCATAATCACTCACTAATTTTGTCATATGTGGACCTCCATATGTTTGACTCTGTAACTTTAATTCTCTATCACACACTATCTCTCCATCCAAATTCCAATTAAAAACGCTATCTTGGCATCCAATGCTGCCAAAGTCACTATATCACAGAGAATTTACTGCACCACAAACGCCTTATTGTACCACCAAACATTATAAAAGTGGCAGAGAAGTGGCACTAAGAGGAGGAATCAGACAGATGAATTTTATCTTGTAGATACATGAAGAAAAACAAATAAATCCAACACAGGTTGTTAATAATAAATTATATTTGTCCCCCTCTTTTTGTCTCATTTTGACAGACTGTGAACATCTAAGTAAAGAACATCTTCTCATTGTGTCTCTTTCATCTGCTGCCTTGTTCAGCAATCTTCCCACGGGGATCACAGCCTCTTCAGAAGAGACGAGTCATGGCACGAATGTCCCTGACAATCTGCCATCTCCTATTGCTTTGCTGCTTCTGAGTGTGTTCCGGTGCGTGTGTATGTGTGTGCGTGTTTGTGTATCTCACCAGTGATGATCGCCGGTATGCCCCAGCCCATGGCGTAGTAGAACCTCATGTGGCCGTAGTTGATGTTCCGCAACTCTGTCAGCATGCGGTAGATATGCAGCCCCTCCACGAACATCCAGGCAAAGGTGCACATGTAGAAGTAATGGAGGAGGATGGCAATCACTGTACACACAAACTGCGAGTAGATAGGAAGGAAGAGAAGAAGAGAGACAGATCTTTAGGTGCAGCATAGTATCAGTCGCTTTGCTGTACTTTTTCCCTCGTTCTGCAGTATCAGTGGATCATTTGAACACCCAGTAAATCTATCTATCTATTCATCAGTGCAGTGCAGTTACAGCCTAGTGCAGGAATCTTTGATCAAATCAATACAAAAACAAGATTCCAGCCTTTCAAAATAAGACAATTTTCTGTTTGATCATCTTTGGATACTGGGCAAACAAGCTGGAAATATACCTTTAGGCTCCAGGAAACTGTGAATGGAATTTTTTACACTATTTTTCAAAATCTTACAGACTAGTCAATAAACTATTCAATTTGTCAAAAAAAGTAATAAATTCATTAACTGACAGTAAACGTTTTCATAGCAAACTTCTCCCATTTACGTAACATGGTAATGATTCAAACTGTCCCCACATTCCTGTATCTCCCCTCCTCCCATTTTCTGTGTCTAGTGCTATAGTAGAGCAATGCTGTATGTCAGTGAATGCTGAAATATGGTGTATTTTAGTAATGTTTTGTATTGCTGTGGAGATCAGGGAAGAAGAGAGAGAGAAACTACTTTGACAGTGTTATAAATCATCCCCGAAGATGGCCCTGGGCACACACCGACAGCATTCCACTGTTCTGATGCACACACATATACCTACACACACACCTAAACTTTGCACGCACACTATCAAGCACTTACAAAATCAGAGAGATGCAAAACAAACAAAAAACAAAGAGATTAAACTTTCTCTTTTAAGCATCTCCTTGCAGACTTGGCTTCCACTCCATAAAACAATACTCCATAAAGATAAGGCAGCATGTGCTTCTACCACCTCATCCCAGTCAAAACACGGTGAGTCAGATCATTTGTACAAGACTAAAGTCAAAATTCCCACAACTTATCTGGCGCCTGTTAGCTTGCATGCTTCTCTTTCGCTGTGGTGTTTGCGCCGATTTGTACTTAATGGTAACCACAGTTGAGAGAAGGGCAGAAAACACCACTAACCAAATACAGTTAGAGGACGAATACCGATACTCAAGCCGGTTCTGTCAGTCAAATCCAACTGCAAGATCAGCAGTGTATGTGTGCATGTGTTTATTTTTACATTTGCAGATATTCTTTTCTTCAGTAATGAAAGTTAGATTCATAATAGGCTTATCGAAATGTGCAGGGGCTGCTGAATTGCTCTTTGTAGGATGCAATTATGGGACCAAACGTTGAAATACGAGGCTGATTTGACATCTTTTGTCATGTGAATGATGAGGTGTGAGGTAGTCGTAAATAAAACAAAACCACCAGGGCTATGCCTCTTGAACAGGCCTTGCTTTCATCCCTGATTAATTTCCACTGAAAGTGATATTCAGAAGCACATGTACATCTGGTTGACAGCTGGGGGTGGCAGTTACAACCCTCCATGGAGTTACAGGACTGACAGTCAACGCATCTCCTGATGCCTTGGGTTAAGACATCTGGTTTAGCCAGAGTACGTAAAGCTGACTCATTAACGTTTAACATGTTGTACTTACAAGGGTTGAGCTTTAAGGTGCTAGTTGTGCTTTAGAGTTGCTACTTATTGACCGAGCAAGGTTTGCTGCATTTCAAATCGTTACACAAACCAGCATACAAGGATAAATATGGAAATGATCTTCTCTAAATCTTGGCTGAAGGGCAAAAAAATTACACCTTTGAATATATCCTTATGTCTCCCTGTTTAAACCTCATTTCTTCTACTTGTCAATTAAGAGATTAATGATGTTGTCTGTACCGCAGACATTTGAGATTTTTATCAAGTAAAAACTAAGAAGCTGTTTTGGGAAAACCCTTGCCAGGGCCTACCACCCTGAGGCCAGCTTCTGGAGACAGGTACCAGTCACAGCACGTCTCCACTACTGGCCCACGGAGGTGTGTGTGTGTCAGCAGACTTCAAAGATATCCCATACCTTTTGATCCTTTACTGTATGTATATGGAACTATGGTAAGTTACTGGCCATATTGGTGACTAACGAAGGCAAAACCGTGTTTCTTGCTTGAAACTCTTAAGGTAGACTATATCCTACACATAACATCTAGCCAGGAATGGCAGCTCACTAACTATAGCTCTCTATGTACTTACAGGAGGTTATAGTAGGAAAGCAGTTTGGTAAACAGCACATTCCTGACTATTACAGTCATTAGTCGACAATCACAACACATAATCTGTCAGATAAAGAAAGACTCTCAGGTAGGTCTCGGCCCATTAGGCCTTGTAATGCTCCTGTCAACCCAGTGTTAGAGGGCTGCCTGCAGGAAAAATAAATATGGCAGGCTTCATGGAAGTTCTGATACACTAAGAAAGTATACACCAGAGAGAGAGAGCTCTTTATCCCGCATCTCAGTTGTACCACGCCACTCATGTTTGTGGCACGTGACTTCATGGTGTGTTTTTTTAGACCATGTGCATGTGTACTCTATCTTGCTCTACCTGTAGTCTACATGTACCCCCTCTGCAAATTTTTTTTTTATATCCCCAGTGGGGATATAAAAATTCATCCCCTCTCCTATTTTTAGCCCTGCATCCTGAAACAGTCTACACTGTAAACCACAATAAAAACAGAAACTGACTTTCACTTTCAACACTTGAGAAATGACACTGCCGGTGACACCGGATCCTGTTCCATTTCAGCTTTTCATTAAGCCATTTAGCACTGCTCTTTCAGAATAAAAACTACAATTAACTAAATAAAAGAGAAATGAACCAGATTCAGAGCACCAGGAGACTCATAAAAACAATCCTAGAAATATTCCTACTGTGTGTCAACCACCCTATCTGATTGTTGACTTCAGAATTCCCAGCTTCTTCTTTCAACTTGTAAAATTGCAGCTATGCACCGGGGCTGCTGTCTGCCACATCCTGCAGTCATGAAGGGAATCTCTGAAGAAATTATGTGCACGGTTTGTTGGCTTTGCAACTGATGGTGCAGCTGTTGTGATGGGCTGATAGAAAAGAGCAGCCACACTCCTGAGTGAAAAGATCAGTCCTAATCTGACATTGCATCATTCACAAGTTAGAACCTGCAGTCCAACATGCTGAAAAACACGTTAGAGAGCCGAGTCATTTTCAAATATTTATTAACTCTTAATCTCGAAAGTTTGCTGCTGATCACAGTAAATGAACAGTTTCCTCCTTCCCTGTTTAAGCTTCTGCAGATGTGGGTAAAAGAAGGCGACGCACTGCAGATGAAGTTCTGCAGGAACGCAGAAAAAGCCCATCATCAAAGCAGACTGTTTTCAAAGGAATATAGAGGAATGTTTATTATTTTATAAGTCAACAGCAGTTTGAGATTATTTCATATTAAATATATGCTACTTTCAGCTGCTCCCTTGTCACAAGGGGCCACCATAGCAGATAGATCCACATGTTCAATATGGCAGAGTTTTACAATAGATGCCCTTCCTGGCGCAACCCCAAAAGGGGTTTGTATCTCCGGCTGGAACTAAACCAGCCACCTTTCGTTTGCCAAGCAAATGTGTAAAACACTACACTACACCATTAAAATCTGAAGTTAAATACCACAGCTGGCCAAATAAGGCTAAGCATAAGAGGGATTTAATTCTGGCACCTGTGCGGAAAACATGAGACTGAGAATATTGCGCATATCAATTTCATTTAAAATATGTTACAACATTCTAAGTTAAGTTGCAAAATCCACGTTGGCTTCAGCAGCATCAAGAAACTCCTTGGCAGTGGTCGTTTTTGACCAAAAGTCTTAAACAGAACTAGCAACGGTTGTTTTTTTTGTTTGACAACAACAACAAACAACCGCTTTACTAGCTTTAAAATTTTTTAAATCAGTAATACCCAACAAGGGATGCATACTGTACACCGTCACTAAATGTAAAGGAAGTCTATAAACTGTTTGCATAGTTAGCTGAAAGTTAACGCTTTAAATGACTAGCTAAAAGTATATAATAAATGATCAATAACTTTTCAATAGTGAGCCAATAGTAAATGATAAATCATAACTGACCTAAGTATTTAATGAACACTGCTAGCTAAAATAAAGGGTAAAATGTCCACCTTCTGCTGCTCTAAGTAACAGAAATACTACACACTTGGTGAAGTAACCTAGACTAGCATCTAACCACTTACACCATCATGGATATTGTTATAATGAGATCAAATTAGCCTGAAGAACACCTAACTGCAGGTTAAAAAAAGCACTGACCACATTGTCAGTCTGGTTGATGCCAAGGAGGAAGACGAGCTCAGAGAAGAAGAGCGCTGCCACCAGGTTCCTGTGGATGGCATGGAGGTTGGTGCGGAGCCGACGCAAGAGGCACAGCAGGATGAAGGTGAGGAGGAGGAGAAACAGGGACACGGACACTGTGGTGTAGGTGACGATCTTCAGAGGAAGGACATCCCCGTGCTGTGGAGAGCAGTTCCGAGACATTGAGTTGAAAATCAGTAACAAGTGCTAGATTTTTTAAATGGAGGTGGAATGAGATAAGTTTTAAGCAGTACCTCTCTCTTGGAGATGTCCATCAACACAGCAAAACTGGTCATGTGGTTACACTGACAGCTAATGTGGCTGTTGTTCCTATTGAGCACCTCGCAGCCTTTAGAGGACCAGCCGCCTGTGCCTCCGATCCTAAACAAACGCACACAAGCACACATAGGAGAGATCAGTAATGTATATATTTAAGTTACGCAAAAACAATCCATTTAACAACAATGCATTTATAGTTTAACTCACCCGACAGAGTGGTCCCAGAACACACAGACAGGTTTGGTTCGCTCCTCTGTCTCCAGCAGGGTGTACTCCAAGATGATAGGGGGGTCCAGGATGGTAGGAAGAGGCTCGCCTTCACTGTGGATCGTGGCGCTCACAATGGCTGTGTTGATCACTGGACGGTTGGGGACTCTGGAAACACACAGTGTACACTAACATAAGTATAAAGTTTTCTCTGCACCTCCTTGTGTTCACCACTTGTTAATTCAGAGTAAGAATTTAAGCACAATTACAGTGGATAACTTAATTAACAGAGGTCAACAATAGTTTACCTCAGACTCCTGCGGTCTGGATCATATCTTTCTGGAAGGAGCTTTCCCAGCGACTTGTACACTATCACCACAGCAACAGGCAGAGGGGTAGGTGGCTCGAGATGGCGCCGTTTCCTATCAGAAACTGTGTGCTCCTCCTTTAGGACAGGTTCTGCCTGAGTTGGAGGGGCAGGAGTGGGCTCTGCTGCTGTCAGAAAGAAAGAAGATGAAGCTCTAGAAGCAAAAAAAAGTTCACTGTGGTCTTATTCAGGCAGCGTTCTCACCTTTGTGGCCCTGAGTGCGGATGTTAAACTGTGGGAAGCGGATAGAAGAGCCGAGCTCTTTAGGGTAGGCCTCCTGGATTTCCTGGAAGCGAGGAAATATTGCCTTCTCTGGGTTCGACACATCCAAATAGTCCACAGTAAGAACTGAGATACAGAGGAGACCAAGGTAGAGACTTGTCATATCCAATTTTTCCTACAGGTGAAGCACAATTCGATTACAGTTTGGAGACTCACTCATGTTGTCAGTGACGATGGTGAAGGGTTTCAGGTAGGTTTTCCGGACATTTTGTGCCAGCGTGTTGGCGTAGTCCTCAAAGTTGCGGAGCAAATGTGTGGTCCCACCCTCTGTCCTCTGGATTTGGTCCCAGTGCTCCTTGGTGTTGGGATCCAGTATAGCGCTGCCTGCTCGCACCAAGTTCTGGAAAAATCGCAAATTTTAAGGAATTTATGCATTAAATAAGAATATGCAAATATATAAGAATATAAACAATGATGGATAAAGTTGTTAACCCAATGAGCATCAACCAGTGGAGGGCACCGTACCACCAGTGTTCCCAGTGCTCACTGTATTTTATAATAATTAAGTCCATAAGGCTACCTCATTGAACTCTGCATCCTTCATGGCAGTGAGATCAAAGCCCGCCTGGCGGCTCTCGTACTGCAGAACATAATTCAGAAGCTGGGCGGCCATCTTCACATCATTACCGTAGTAATGTGACGTGTTATTGGTGGCACTTTGAAGTAAACGCACAATGGTCTTGGAGCGTTCGCTGTCCATCCTTGAACTGTTGCGGCGGAGATCTTCATTCTAGAAGAAGAGGGTGGAGGATGTAAAGAGAAGGAGAATGACCAGGTCAAGGCAGGGAAAAGCTCCTTGGGTTTGATGAAACATCATGGGTTGTGTTATAAGGTTCAGGTTCAGTCTAATAAATGAATGGAGAATGGTGAAGAAACACCAGCTCCCTTTTTAGATTTCTACCACTAATAATTATCATTTCCATGCAAGCATCAGTGCAATAAGTTGCTCTAAGTACTTCAGCAGGAGATTTTTAGCTGCATTATTTATTCACCAGTTTCTTCAGATGAGTGAAGGTGATGGCGGTGCAGTTGAAGAGCTCAGGTGACAGCCAACCCTTCTCATCACTACAGTGGCGGATGGCAGTGCCTGGAAAAAAAACAAACAAAACAAAAAACAGAGGAAATGAAAATCCATTTCCTCAAAACTGTTTTCAAGACATGAAGAGAACACTAAGCAGTGAGGAAATTATATCATAGAGCATTAAAACAAAGCTAAAAATTGTTGACTGCTCTACTATAATCACATATTTTCTGGCATACTTGAGAGTTTGATGTTTTATTATAAGTTTGACTATTTATGTTGTTTTTTGAAAATCTTTTATTCCTTATTTTAACGACTACAACCTTTTATTGTTGCCTAAACCAGTTTTGTTATCTTAATATACTTTTGTCTCAGATGGAACTGGATATGAAATTACTTTGGAGGACCAAAACTGCCAAAAAAATTAAAATCCCACAAGTAAATAAATGCATTGATATGCCAATAAATGCATCAAAATTAATACATAAAATAAACACAGACATTAACTATTGTATAAAATGCAAAATAAACAATTTAATGAAATAGTTCTGTCTTGCTTTTTCATTTTCCATTTAATTAATCAATGGCATCCATTTCAAATTTGTATGTATTTTCTTTGATGGTATTTTTTAAAAATCGATTAGCTAAGTGCCTCCTGTCTCCACACTGGAGGTACCTATTTGTTTTGCTATACAGTAAGACAACGGGGAAAAACTGACTTCACAACAGACGTTGAATGACAGCCTCCTCACTTGCACAATGAAGAATAAATCAATCAATTTGATGACATGTTAAAATAAGTAATATATAAAATACAGTAATAAAAAAATGGGGGAAATAAAAAATACAATGGGAAAATCATACAGAATATATAAATAAATTAAAAAAGAATAAGTTGAAACATCACACTTATACATTTTAAATAATATAAAATACATTAATGCTTACATTTATTGTAACATTCACTTCTGATGTATTTAACACCAAATATTCAGAAATCTATTTCTAAGATTTTGGCAGATATGTTTGACTGATTAAAATATAGGACAGTAAAGCAGAGGGTTATTTGTAGTAAAGATATTTTTAAAATTGTAGCATTTTTAACAAAAAAAAAGAAAAAAAAAAAGAATGACCCATCGGGCACAACAATAAACCCCAATGTGATCAGAACGGTCCTGAAGATGTGCAGCAGTTAAATACCTGACAAATGTTAAGACCCTTCCTGTCTCAGTGATTTAGATGCAAAACTACACCAAGTTTTTACAGTCAGGTGGTGTTTGAGAAAGTCTCCTCACATGCCACTGTTGCAAAGGAAGAAATGCCTGCCACTTGGAGCTAAAGGAGGGCACTGAGCAATGCTCATAAATAAATTCCCTATTGAGTGCTGGGAGACAACAAAAAGGGCACCATGGTGACTGCAGTTACCAAGGGAGTAACCAGGAAAGGGGCAATGTTTTACTGGGAACAGGTCAGTGACCTCGACTCTTGAGCTCACCTTTCTCACACACACACACACACACACACACACACACACACACACAGCTAGAGGAATGGTATCACTGTCAGCTCTTAATGTACCTGATGTTTTTCAAACAATCTTTACACACAAACCTCTACATGATTGGCTGTTTAAAAAGCTCTTCTGGATTAACAAACCAATCAGAGTGCTTTATTACTGTGTTGTTAAGCCTTCGAGGGCGAAAGAGAGCGTGCTTTAAAATACAGTAACTCATAAAAACACAGGTGCCCACGTAGCTCAGTCAAATCTGGGAATAATTTGCCACAGAGCCTAACGTGTTTGCTTTTTTAAATCAAGGCTTCATGACTTTTGAAAAAATAAATTTTAAAAAAGTATAGCCAGTACAGCCACTTAATCTTAGAGGAAAAAACACTCAGGCAGAGAGTTCAATGATAAGATGTTAAATATGAAAAAAAAAAAAAAACGTACCTACCAGCTAGTTTAGCTAAGCATGAAGATTAGAAACATAAGGTTCCAGCTAAGCTCAAGGATATCAAACCTATCCTTGTATTTGTTACTGACTTTGATATAAAGCTTACCAGCAGTGGCCTAAAAGTGGATCTAAGCCTGTTTTAAAGGTACTCACCAAAAGATCCTTCAGGACAGTTCATAGCAGCAGGGCGTCCAAATTTTGTCTTGGGCCACCAAATGCCAGAATCAAAGGCCTTTGGGCAGCCCTCATACACCACTGTGGACAGGAGGATAAGGCTTGAAAACAGTCTTAAACACAATAAATATTTTTTAACATTGCATGCGGTATGATACTTAATTTGGGCCTACAAGAAATGAACCACAAACCGAAGCTCAATCAGCTAAACTTTTACCAAAAAACATCACTTTAAAAGGCAAACGTCCGCTGTGTTTCCACTTTAAAACGCCACCTGGCTGATCCATTTTATCCACCTTATGAAACAGCCACACAGAAAAGCAAAGCAAAATTCAACCAAATTAATCCTGCAGGGCTGTTACACAAGCTGCAAGACATAATTCATTTCAGCATATTTGACAGCCAGGACAAACCAGATTTGGACCTGCAGGCTTGCACAAGCTATGATAAATAACTTAGCCAGTGTAATTATTCCAAGCTTCTACTTTCAATACAATATGAATAATAAAAATAAGGACTTGTTGAGGGTCATTTCTTCTAAACCACAACTGTGAAGCTGTGTTTAGTGCAGAACAGACAGGCTGGAATGAGGTCTATCAAAGGTGGCCACATCCCAGTGAGCCTTATCAATCTGAAAAAATGCACTAAATCCACTGCAACATTTTGGGCAAACAACAATACTATGACAATGATTTAGGGTTTCATGTACTTTAAAAATCCAAACACATTCTGAAACTCTGAAGAGCTTCCTATAAGGTCAAACATTAAGCACACTGACATTCATTTTCTGTTTGGGGACTTTCTGGCTTTGTCTTCTATTCATCTCTACTGTATTGTGTGTGTGCAGTCCCGCTGCCAAGTTGGCCATCGAGCCAGACTTGCCTTTTCTGCTTGACTGGGTGGTGACAAAGATGCAAAGTTAGCTCAACTGCAGCACCAGCAGATGTGAGCGACACCATTTGTCTCTTTTTGACACTCTGTTGATTCATCCGGACCCAGTTTGTGAACTGAGAACAGTCAGAGTTAGAATACACCCGACTTTTGAAGTGACCTTTCATTACTGTCCCCTTCATTTATTCAAATCTGACCTTCATGGGCAACTCATGGGCTTTTATGGGACTCAATAAATGTTTATCTATATTGTTGAATTATTAATTATTAATCCTTATTCACAGAAGTTGACGTTTGCTTTTTTATAGAGGCTAATTAATAAATAATATTGCTACCTTCTCAAATATTTTTTCCACATACCTTCGCATCCAGTGGGAGTGACTTCAGCGAAGGGATTATCGCACTGATTACACTGACGACCAATGACTCCTCCCTTGCAGGGGCACTGCCCAGTGACGGGGTCGCAGGTTCGAGACTCAGAGCCGATAGGAAAACAATCACAGGGGTAGCAAGTGTCCTCACCCTCTGGACGATAGTGGTTATCCTGCAGTATGTAAGGGAAAGAAGACACACGTGACTGAACTGGGAGGAGGTTTTGATAGCTGGGAGTGCACTTTAGCACACTAGACCAAGAAAAGAAGCCTGAATTGAATCACAGTTTCTTGCTACAACATATCTTCATGAATATTACATGAACTCGTTGCGAATATGAGCTAAAAGCACTTCTTATCCTGTCCTGAGCAGCCCCAACTCTAAACTCCCTTGAAGAAGAAACACCCTAATACTTCTAAAATCTCATGTTATTTATGTATTTACCTTGCAGCGGCACTCTCCAGTGGTCTTGTTGCAGTTTTTGTGAAATCCTCTGCTTGTATCACAGTTACAGGGTCCACACATGGGACTGCCCCACCAACCCTCATGACATTTCTCTTCCACTCTGTCATTAAAGACAATGGTAGAGGTCAAAATCAAACATAAACTGCAAAATACAACAACTTTTTAAAAACTTTTATTTATCAAAACAAACAAGTAGAAAAATCTCACCTGCAGGTAAAAATTAAGTTTGCTATGCTTGTTGAATAGCTACATCCCCCTGGTGGCTATTTGTGGTGTTGCACTCAAGAAAGTCTTATATTTTTAGTTCACTCGATGTACTCGGTTTTGATGCCATTTACTGGCAAATCAGGCAGGGCCATATACGTTTACAGAAGATGGACCTAGCCAACATGACACATATTGGTTAGTGAATTCCTGTAGTGAAGCTTAAAGCTTTAAGTTTTTATTCGCTGTCTCTGTCTTGTTGCTTTGTAAGTGGAAATGATGAGTGAGGGGTGGATCTCTCAGTCATGATGTAGGCCCACCTTAAGCACACCCTGCTTTATCCTTCTTTTAACTTAAATCTAATGGGGATCATAATTTACACAACGAGCATTATGTTGTATACAGTTAGACTTGAAAGTAGCAACTGAAACACACTCATCAGGAAAGGGTTTAATGAAGTCAAGGGAATCGTTTTCCCACAGACTTTTACACAACGAGACTTCATTTCGTAATTAGGGGAGTTGCCTTCTGCTGGTCATTCTGACCATCTTTCACATATAGTCTACACCCATCTTTTATATACAGTCTGTGGGCAGCTAAAAGTAGCTTTTATAAAAAGCCATGAAATGCTTGATCTGGTTTTGACATGCTGCTGACTTGGCATCAGCGCTAACAATCCAACAAGCAGTTGATTATCTCTTCAGTTTATCACTAAATAAATGAATCTAGAGTAAACTTCCTCTAGACTTTTAAGCCAGTCAGTCAAACACACACAGACTTTCTTTTTTTCCCTCGAGATGTGATCTCTGTTGCTGCAATGTAATCCGACAGGGGACGAGCGGCAGTATGAGGGCAGCAAAGACTAAACACCTGTGGAGGAGCAGTCAAGCATTCAGAGGGAATCCCACATCCTGCTTAAGACAGGAGGTGGTGCATGTCATAGGGGACAAGGTTCACAGGGAAATGAGTGATTCTCGATCAGGGCTGGCTAATTCACAAATACGCTTACACCACTGCTAGATTAATTCCCTAATAAATGGCTGATCTGTCCCCCTCTCTCTCTCTCACGCACCCATACACACACCGTCAAGCTCAGATTACTGACTAATAAAACTGCCCAGAAGGACTGGCAACAATACAAAAAGAGAAAGAACCTCACTAAACCAAAGGGGATTTAATGAGCTTTGTCTTTGTGGGAGGCTATATTCATTTTTAGTCTGGTTTGTTTATAACATCTGGATATTGGAAACCCTGCTCAGCAAACTGTACACGTGTCTTGAAGGGAAAATTGTTCCTTAAAAGCAGCTAGGAATCTCTATAAGTACTGGTGATTGTAAATGTGCAACATTTTGCATTTTAGCATCAATTTATCCTTAACAAAAGGCCTTTGTGGTTCTATTTACTGTAAATAAACGAGACTGAGCAATAAATTGTGGCTCAAGTTTTGCTAAATCTCTGCTGCTCTGGCATAAAACCATCGCCCAGAGTTCCCTACAAATAATGAAAAAAACATCAATTTACTTTAACAATGCTAGAATTTCTGATTGCATAGAATTAATTATTCCTTGGAGACTGACATAGGGCATATCCTGCTGCCTAATTTAAACCAACCAGACATGACTTGAGGAAGAGGAAATGACCATGACATGCACAGCACACACACACTCATTAGTTTCCTCAGTCAGATCCACCAATAAAGAAATCTATGTTACTTAAAGACACTCTGAAGTGTCAGCTGTTTAGCTTTTGTGGTAACTGCTCCCTCTGCTCTCTTCTCCCTCCCCTCACCACCAACCGGTCATGGCAGATGGCTGCCCCTCCCTGAACCTGGTTCTGCTAGAGGTTTCTTCCTGTTAAAAGGGAGTTTTTCCTTCCTGCTTTCGCCAAGTGCTTCCTCATAGGGGGCTGTCTGATTGTTGGGGTTTTCTCTCTATTATTGTAGAGTCTTTACCTTACAATATAAAGCATCTTGAGATGACTGTTGTTGTGACTAGGCACTTTATAAATAAAACTGAAATGAACTGAATTGCTAACCAAGTTAGAACCAAGCTACAATCGCAAGGCGACTGCACAGGTCGCTTGGTGGGAGACAACCTGTCTCCAAACAATCGCAGTGTGACTCAGACTGAATGCAATAACTCTCAGTGAGATCAGTGAAAGTGTGCAAATAATAACAGATTGCTTGTAATTGCCAACTTGACTCCATTCAATTGCAAACTGATGGCAGACTGAAAGCAGACCTGTAGCAGATTGATTCTGTTTTATTGCCATTTTATCACCATCTCGATGCACCAAAGTCACTGAAAACAGGAACTGACTGTGAGTGGTCTCAGACCTTCGAAGCAACCATTCAAATTTCATTGCATATGGTTACAATAATTTTATTTGTGCCGCGGTCTCCAACCACTTTTTTCCTTAGCGTGTCAATAGTGCAACGTACTGTATGCTAGTCCAACTACTTAGCAAGTGTCTGTGTTTGTGCAATGCTAGCAAAGCTAGCCAGCAAATGCCAAACTCAAGGCTTTAAGGTGTTCACGAATCCAATGTTGCGGTGGTTACCCCCATCTTTTTAATGCAGTCTGTGATCCAGTAAAGCCCTGTCAAAGTGGCATGAGGGAGAACAAATGGCAGGAAAAAAATTTTCTTGACATTTGAGGGCTGCCTGCACTTAACAGCACCAAACAAAAGTGTGTGAAATATTGCCGTTAACTGTATCAACACTTATTGGATAGTATAGAACATTTTTAAGATACTGAATGAAATCCAACAGGTGTCTTACTGAAATGTGAAGTCATTTAAAAAGAACTGTAGCCAAAGGGTCTGTGGTCACATGTCCACAATCTCATTTTTCAGAGGACTTCTCTCAGGTGTTTGTCGTTGCTAGGTTAAAAAAATGGTCTTTTTAATGTTAGATTGTGAATAAATAACAGCCAGGATTAGTTTCTCCTCTGCCATGTTTACAGTGTTAAAATCATACGTCCAGCACCTACTTGATTTTGACTGGTTGGTCAGCAGTGTTAAACAAGTTTAGGTATTTAAACTGAGTGCCCTGTTAGTTCACTAGGGGAAACAGCTGTGTGCTGAGGGCATTTGAACACCTGTAAACACTGAGCTTCTGAGGATCTGTACAGAAGATAGACGAAAACCTCTATCTGTGCCCACAGCCCCTGAAAGAACCGTTCAGGTCAACTTAATTCTTTAGAAGAATTTTTTTATACTAACAAGAGTCCTACCAAAAACTTTCTCCCTGCTTGCCCTCACAGAGAAAGAAACCTTACAGTACTGTGAAACCTTACTTGTTTTCACAGTACTGGCCGTAGTAATTTTGTCCACATTCGCAGGTGTAGCCGTGGGAGGAGCTTGGTTTCCGGACGCATGTGGAAACATGCTCACAGGGGTTGAGCTTACAAGCATCCACACACTCTTTCCCAAAGTAACCTGCAAGAAAGACAGACAAACACACACTGATGCCCAAATCTAACTGAATGAAATACACATGTTTACGTTTACATGTTTCTTAAGAGGCAATGTGTTGAGCTCTCTCGGCCACCGTATGTATGCATTACTGCTTGTGTGTGTTACCTGGGTCACACACACAGGTGTGTGTGCTCCAGTCGTCATTGCACTGGCTATTCTCGGGGCAAATGTTGGTATCACACGGGTCAGACAGGTCACAGCCGTCTACCACACGGATCTTCAGGCCCTGAGCCATGTTCACATTGGCCACATTGGTGGATGTCTCACCCATACGCACACCCTGATGATGAGTGCATATTTATGAAGAAGACAATCAGGAAAGGAGAAGAAAAATAAATGCAACATTCAAAGTGCACACCCACCCACCTGTATGCAGCCAACAAATCCTTTGATGACATGGTTTTCCTGCGCAGGCAAACCTCCAACATGAAGAGTTTGCAGCTTCAGACCTGGGAGGTCATTGCCAATCTCCACTGACCTCTGCTTAAAAATCAGAAAATAATTAAAAATGGGATTTTTTTCTCTCCCAAGTAAATACAATCTTTCTTGGTAATGTAAGATGCCCTGTACCTCGTACATGCCGTAGTCCAGAGAGACAGCTGCCATGTATTTGATGTCCTTGCCATCTTTAATGCTTTTCAGTTCAATCAGCAAGTGGTGCCACTCCCCGTCATTGACACGAACTTGAGGAAAGCTCAGCGATGCCACCAGCTGGTGCCTCAGCAACACTTCCATACGGACCTGCTGCTCACTCACCTGGAGAGAGGGAGGGAAGATGGAGAAAATGAGTGACTGACAATGAAAACTTCCTACCCATTTTAGAGGTATTCTAGAACTCGTATACAAGCTTAAATTGTATTTAAATTTTTCTGACGATTATTTGCATGCTGCATCTTACCATGAGGTTGATGGTGGAGGAAGACCCAGCATTGACCTGCATCAGGGTGCCAGCAGGCTGCCTGGTGCGGAACATTAGGCCAATATACCAGGGAACAGCGACGGTGATGTCCGGCTCGCTCCAGGACACCAGCGCCTTGCCGTCAAAGAACTGAGGAGATGGCATCACTGGGAAGGGATGAGAATGAGGTCATAGGGACAAATTGATTAGTGTTTGACACAAATGTGTTTAAAGGTCCTTTCTAAATATAAATCAATGTAATGTTAAGCAAATATTACAACCATTCTAGTAAATACATCAGATTATTGCTATGACAGCCTGCAAGTCAGACTTAGATTATACAATATTTATAGAGAGGTACGTATGCGAACAGATATCCATTTTTAGATGTCATTTAAACATCTTTTAAAACATGTAGTTGCTTTAGTTTTAGAAATGGTGAGTTTTTTCCAGCATTTTTTCCCAGCATGTGATATAATTACTACTTTACTTTCCAAAAATTCTTCCATGAGCATTGTCAAAGAGACATTCTGAAAGTCCAACCAAAATCCTACAGATGTGATACATTCTGTCTACGCTCTCGTTTGACACTGAATGAACAAACAATGTCCTTGCAAGGGTCGATGTCCGTAGAGCACACAGTGTTTCCATCTGTATAATCCTCAGCTATAGCATGCTATATGCTTTAACTGAAGCATTCACAAATACACTCACACATAAGCTGTAATTATGAGACAAAGCATATATGTATTCATGGTAGCAGGTAACTATAGTGACTTTAGTCACAGTATCCTTTGCTAAAGCTGAGTCCTCCGTAAACTATTAAATTTATTATATATTAAATTTAGCCTCTAGGGACACTGAGAATCAGAATTGACTTCAGTCCCAAAACATATATATCAACCATATTGAGTGCTAGAGAGTTGAAAGACATTAAGATAATTCAGTCTGGATATCTTCATATCTAGAGTCACCAGCGTTGTGGATAGTTGGGCAATATTACCAGAACAACATAAAAGACAGAGATAAAGATATCAAATTGACTTCCTGATGGTGCCTTTTTAATATATTTATCTGACAAAAAATAGAGCTCAACAGTGAGGTTCCAGAAGTAAATATCACATTCACATTCTCCATAGGGATTCTGATTATGAGCCATTATGCTGTAACCATCCAAAGTAGAGTGACTACGAGCCCCCTCAATATTGCATGTAAGAATTGCAGATAAAATATAAAGTAAACTATATGAATAAAGAAAATAGAATATAAGCTAAAAATAGAAGTTTTTGGTAAAATAAATACAGATTACTAAAAATACTGTAATGGCTGAAGTGCAGAGGTATTGTTGTGTTAATCACAATGTCATGGAAAAGAACTACTCTACCCACAATACTAAATTGAAACTGCGACGTCTCTGCATTATGGGATGAGTAGATCCTTCACTGTTAAAAGTAACTATGTACACAGTCTTGTACCTTTTCCCCTCTTCCCGTTTTTTTCCCCCTTTTTCTTTATTTTTTTTTTTTTTATCCAAATCAAATCTTTTTATGGCCATGATTCACCTCATAGTTGGCTGGTTTGGTTCAAGGCTTAAAACTCTTTATATAAGGATATTTTTAAACATCAGTGGAGAAAATGAATGAGATGAATTTACGAATTTTTGAGAACCGGAGCCCTTGAAAAAGTGTTGAGCTCCATATGATCTGTTACAGCACATCCAATAAGTTTGTGCTTCAGTTTTAGTGAGTGAAATTCAAGTTTGTTTGTTTTTTTTTTAAATCTGTTATTTAGCCCTAATTAGCACATATGTGTGTCTGTGTATTGCAATAGTAGGGTTTATGAATGCAGCTTGCTCACCAAGCGTTCAAATATTAGCTGATAACTCCACCCTCTCATCCAAATATGATCACTTCTGGCTGCAGAAAACTAACATGCTGCCATCCAAAGTGCTAACAATGCCAAACCAATGGGTGGCATCATGGTGGCTACCTCCATCTTTTACATACAGTCTGTGGAATGGTAGAGAAGGCAAAGCAGCACTTTAACCAGGTCTGGGGACGGGTTGGCTAGAACTGGTTAACTTTCTTTAAAAAAAAGACAATTCTGTAGGTGGAATCTGATATAACAGAATTAGAAGGCAAACAAAGCCAAGTGGGTGACTACCAGTGAGATTCTGTCTTTTTGTGTCAAAATCTCTAGTTTCTCATGTGGCAGCAAAGCGTGTGAAGCCTCAAACCAAATGTGTCAACAAGTAGCAGAGCAGCCAAAACCTCTTCCCAGCTTGCTGTGATCCCGGCCCAGTTCAGATACAGGATACTGGGGCCTGGCACTGATTGGGTGGCTACCTCATAGACAAGAGGGCGAGGAGAGGTATTCACACCTTTACACATTGTTTGGAAGCTTGCCCTGAAGGAAGAATTCAAAGATTCGACTTTTTATAAAAAGAACATGAGAGGGGTTATGGAGTGTAAATAACAATAACAACTGGCAGGTAGAGATGCTTTTATGCTCTCTCGGATATCAAGAAAACCTGAACAAATTTGTAACCCCATGCTATTTATGCTTCAATATTCTTATCTGTGTACACTGATTAGCCATCTATCTATATGTAATGTTTGCATGGTAACATGAACTGCTAGTCTCATGTGTGCTGAGGTGGCAACAAAAATTTGAACTCTGTTACACTCCATTTCCATCTTTACTCTGATACTGTGTCCACTCTAGTTGATTTCCAAGGGGTTAAATTTTTCCTAACCAATCACTAGTGACCAGCGTTTCTGACCCCAGCCTCGTGCTATTTTAATCTAAACCTGACAGAGAGCCATACAAACTTAGAGTGGAGCGATATGAAGCGAAATTCCAGAGACTTCCAGTAGTGGAGTAGTCTTCTAAAATATCCCTGCTGAAGTGCACAGCTTGACAGTACTTAGAAACATCATTAGTCCCGCCCATGGTGCTGACTGGCTCATCATTTATCCCAGCACAGCTCTCATTGGACTTTATAAACTGAGAAAACGCTGTTATATGTCACGATGCCACATGAATCAGTACAAGCAACTGAGTGGACGGATTGAAACGTTTAGCCCCAGGTGAGTGTGTGTTTATCTTTCGTTTCTTCCTGTGAGTCTGGGTTTTAATAAGTGACTCAGAACCAAAGTTTGCTCTTTGTCCGAAAACTCCACACCTAAGGCTATGGCTTAGTGATTCTAGTGAACAGAGGCTGCGTGAGTCACGCTGAGTCAAAGAAGGTATTCCTTATCCCATCTGATCTCCCAAACACACACCATTTCCTGGAAATAGGTAAACAAATGTACACACACACACACACACACACACACACACAGAAGCTCAAGGATGAGCAAGCAGACACGTGCACCTTTGGCCAGTCTGTCTATGATAATAATATATATGAATGAGCTTGCAAACTCATACACAATGGATCCTATTTCACTTTGGATTCCTAAAATCCCAAAACACAATGTCCACTTTCTCCGGAAAACAAAACAAAATCTATTAATCACGTGCACACATTTCTTACCTTGTTCACAGTTTTTGCCACCGTAACCAGTAGGGCAGTCACAGCTATAAGTGTTCCACTTGCTGACGCACGTTCCTCCATTTTGACACAAATAACTTGTGCAAAAGTCTCTCTTTGCTGGACAACCTGAGCAATAAACACATAAAAATATACAAAAGTTTACACAGGTGAAATTTAAACTTATTCCTGACAATTTTAAATGTTTGTGCCAGAAATGAGCAACAATATTAACGCTGCAGAGTTCACATCTAACCTTCTGTGGTGCCGTTGTTAGCAATGAAGCTGCCCATGTCGATGGGCTTGCTGTCGATGCGCAAGTTTCTCATGCAGCCCACAAAGTTCCTGTTCCTGACTGGGAAGTCCTCTGGCAGGTTGGGAACCCCACCCAGCAACAGTGGCCCTGTCAAGTCCAATGATCTGCAAAAAGATGCAGGCAGAAAATGGATTAGGCAGATCGAAAATACAAAATCCTCAAAGTGGACGTATCACGCTCATTTCCACAGACAGTTTTTATATATGGGTTTAAATAGAGTAGCTCTGCATGATTCAACGTTCAAACTAATCCTTATGCATCCTTTACTGGGCCTTGGTGGTTCCCCTCAGGTCATCCACTGTCTTTTACAAGGTGTTTTAGCTGCTCTCTCTTTAAGGCCATTAACACTCAGTATGATCAGCATTTCTGGTTTAAGGTTATTGTTTCCGAAAGCTGTCACAAGGCTGCTAACTGGTAGCATTTCTAAGACTAGGTCAGATTTAACATACTTGATCATGTAGGAAGCTGCTTACACCCAGAGCTTCTGAAACAGTCAACATCAAACGCCTTAAGAGATTTAATGTGGTGCAACGCTGTGCAGAAATACCACTGAAAGTGAATTTTGTTCATACAGCCTAAATAACGTCCTTTGGTTGGGAACATGAAGAACTCAATCAATGAATCTTCTAGAAATTATAAAGGGAACATACGTCAGGAGATCAACAGAAATCTGTAGGCAACTTTGAACCAGTGCTGCAACACCTTGATTCTTTTCTTTTTCAGCCATTCTGTTGTCTAAAGGACACTGTTCCAGAAGTCTTGTGGTTTGTTAAGATGCATCTTTGCAAATCTAAGCCGTGCTGCCATGTTCTTTTTAGAGAGAAGAGGCTTTCTCCTGGCAACCCTCCTAAACAAGCCACAGTTCTTCAGTGTTTTTTTTTTTTTAATTGTACTGTCATGAACTTTAACATTACTTAGTTTTTCACAGGACTAAAACATAATTTTCCACGACTGTACACACAATATCACAAACACATTATGAGTTATTGAAAGAATGACTTTATCAGTGATATGAACAGGTGCCACATGGACATTTGGACTTTATTTTCAGTTTTAAACTAAAGACACAAAGCCGGACAGAAGAGTAAATCACGCATATATGGCTGTTGTGTGTATTATTTGATCTACAGCAGAGTGAGCCTGCATTTTATTCCATTAATATAAAAAACTGTATTGCTAACTGATTTTTGTGTTTTTCTTTACATAAACAAAGACATTTCCACTATAAACTGATGCAGAAATAAACAAGTGCTGGATGCTCAAAACCCTGAAGTTCAACTTACAGCCATGAGCCAGAATTTATTTGTATGAATATTAACAATGGGATTTAATTTCATTCTTTTTTTTTTTAAGTATGGAAGGAATGTGTGTTATGGACATTTGTGAAGAGAGATCCAGTACAGAGGCTCCAATGTGTCAATATAGCGTCAGTTACAACAGTGTGTCAATTAATAATGTGATGGGTAAAACTGAATGCGTTCCAAAAGTAAAAATAGAAAGTGTTTGTTGCATTCTTTGGCCTTAAAAATGAGCGGTCTTTAACATTTTTTCCATATCACAAGGGAATCCTGAAACTTATAGTAAGAAATATTGTTGGTCGATACCACCCAGTAGAGTATCTCTGACTGTTGGACTAACCACTCTAAAGTTGTGTACAGTAGAGTCATGGTGTTGGGAAGGTTTGAGGTTTTTCTGCCTCAACAGGTCTCACTGTGTGCCTTAGTCACACTCTAGATTCTGTCAGGACATCAACGAAAGTGAAACCTTTTGGGCTTTTGCCACTTTGCACCACATAAAACACACCGGTGTGCAAAGCAGGTTTAATTATTCCAGCGTGATAAAGTTAAAGCATCCTCAAAACGCCTCTCAGCGTCTGTGACCTGTGCAACAAGTTCCCGAAAGAATGTAACCTCATTAACTCCCCTTTGAAGCGTTCTCTCTCTCTCTCTCTTTCAGTCCCCACCCTCTACAAACTAAATGGGCCTCAGCATGCTAGCTTTCCAAAAGTCGCACTGTAAAAATAAAAATTGATGAGTGTGTAGTAAACACACAGTTAATCCTTTAAAGCCTGTGCTGAGATGAGATTTTGGTTGTCTGACAGCAGAGGGGCCACATAGATGAGCACAGAGATTAAGAGATAAAAGCAGGAGAGGATGGTAGAATGTGAGTTGTGTAATCTGCTGTAATGAAGGCAATTTGGCGTAGCCCCCAAGGTACAACACATTCCCTTATTAGCCTGACTAGTTTGCGTGCATTGTGTGTGAGATGAGGGCCAGAGAGAAAAAGAAAAAGTGAAAGTGGGTGAAGGAGGTTCCATCTTACTTCTTCTGTCCAATCTGGGTGCCCTGTGCGGCGCAGGAGTAGTTGCCGATCTGCCGTCCGAAGCGAATTGCCATGGATATGTCACAATCGTCAATGGCGACCATGGCCACTTTTTCTCCAGAGGGTCCAAAAGGGTTGCCCACGCTCACCATTTTAGGCTGAAAAATACAATGAAATAAAGATCACATCCAGTCATTCATCGACAGTTACGAATAATCGTGCAAAAGCAGGCAATCTAAGGATTCAAGAAATCCCACTCATTGTATCTTATTGCCTGTGTGAGTGTGTTTTGTTACAGTAAATTGCCTCAACTGACTGAATTTAGTTAAAACATTTAATGCTTGATTTCGTTCTTTGTTTCTTTTCACCGAATGTGAGAAATCTGGCAGGAACAGCAGCACGATCAGTGCGGGTCAGCGCTACACAAACAATGTCTAGCTGACTTTAGCAGCGGCGCTCAGGCCTCTCTGGGCTTAAGATGACAAAAAAGCCCATTGTGTATGAGCTCGCACCTAATGATTACAAAGTAGCCTAATTCTTCCATCAAGGCCTGTGGCCGACGAATGTTGATCTGAGAAAATGTGGCTCAGCTTAGAAAATCAGGCCACAAAATCGCTTTAGAGTTTCTAATATTGAACCTGAGAGCGAAGTTCAATGGAGCATTACCCTAACAATAGTGGCTTTGGAACAGGAGCAGAGTTTACTTCCAAAAGAGTTCCCACCAGTAAAAAAAAAAAAAGAAAAAAAAGAAGTATATTCACTTCATGATTAAAGTTGAGATTTATTTCAAAATATTTACAAATGAAAATGAAATCATAAGTTATTTCGCTCTGCTATCTCTCCCAGGACTATGGCATATCTCTTCACTTCATAAAGACAGCGGCACTACAGCTCTCAGATCTGATCACAGTTCAGTGTTTACACAAAGTTTACATAAGGCTAACAGGCTGAACAATAGCGAGAGACGTTCAAACCACTTAGGAGGCACATCAATAATAGGGGTGGGAATCACAGAGTAAATCAGAGAAACTCCACTGTCTGCAATATCTGCTGAAGGTAGGGATTGTGTATTTATTCTCTACACTGTGGTATCAGTGTTTGTGTCTGTGTACTATCCCTCAGAATCAGCTGATTTTTTTCTACAACAACTTTAGTATATTTAATGAAGCCATACAAGATTTTACATTCATACAGTATTGTGTAAAAGACTTGAGCCACCCCTCATTTCTTTATATTTTGCTAGGAATGGGACATAGGTGTAGTGATTTATTAAAACATGTGCAAACATACATGGAAATACAATATACAAGGCAAAAACAGAGTTTGTACAATTCTAACTAACTTGAAAGTCAATATTTGGAATGACCGCCTTTATTCTTTAACACAGCCTGAACTCTCTTAGGCAGCTTTCTTGTAATTTGTTTCAGTAGTCTTCAGGAATAGTTCTCCAGGCTTCTTCAAGGACATTCAAAGCTCTTCTTTGGATGTTGGCTGCCTTTTGTTCTGTTCTCTGTCAAGATGATCCCACACTGCTTCAATAATGTTGAGCTCTGGGGAGGCCAATCCATGACTGATAGTGTTTCATTGAGCATTTTTCTGTCCAGGTACGTTTTTACTGCATTGG
>VUQS01000955.1:7575-28981 GCA_015108495.1 Heterochromis multidens | reverse complement strand
CTTCGACCTACGGTCAGACCACATCTGGACCCCCTTCAGTTCACTTACCAGCCCCACCTTGGAGTTGAGGACGCCATCATCTACCTGCTCAATTGTGTTTACGCTCAATTGTGTTTACGCCCATCTAGACCACCTGGCGAGCACTGTGAGGGTCATGTTCTTTGACTTTTCCAGTGCATTCAATACCATCAGGCCGACTCTCCTGGAAGCTGACAGTGATGCAGACAGATGCCTCTCTAGTGTCCTGGATTGTAGGTTACCTGACAGAAAGACTACAATATGTGCATCTTATTCACCCTATACATCACAGACTTCAGCCACTGCAGAGAGACCTGCCATCTTCAGAAGTTTTCTGATGACTCTGCGGTGGTTGGATGCATCAGTGGGGGTGATGAGATGGAGTACCGGGCTGTGGTGGATTCCTTTGTCAAGTGGTGCAAGCAGAATCATCTGCAGCTGAACGTGACAAAGACCAAGGAAATGATTGTGGACTTTAGGAGGACCAGAAAACCAGTGACCCCTGTTTCAATCCAGGGGGTCGATGTGGACATAGTGGAGGACTACAAATACCTTGAAGTACACATTGACAATAAACTGGACTGGGTTAAAAACACAACTGCACTGTACAGGAAGGGACAGAGCCATCTCTATTTTCTGAGGCAGCTGAGGTCTTTTAATGTCTGTCGGACAATGCTCAGGATTTTCTAGGAGTCTGTTGAGGCCAGTGCCATACTCTATGCTGTTGCATGCTGGGGCAGCAGGCTGAGGGTAGCGAATGCCAACAGACTCAATAAACTGATCTGCAAGGCCAGTAACGTTGTGGGGATGGAGCTGGACTCTCTAAAGGTGGTGTCGAAGAGGCGGATGTTGTCCAAGTTAAGGACAATGCTGGACAATACCTCCCACCCACTCCATGACGCGCTGGCCAGTCACAGGAACACGTTCAGTGAGGGACTGAGATTACCCAAATGCACCACTGAACGACACATGAAATCATTCCTGCCTGTGGCTATCGCTCTGTACAACTCCTCCATCTAAAGCACAAGTATACACTGCAACAACTGTACACCCTTAATATAATAAAGGCAGGATGATAAGAGGGGCACCTCAACTCAACTTTATCTATAGTTAATTTTGTGTAATATATTAGGATATTTATATATTAGAGTTATTTGTATTATTAGTTATTTGTAATATTTTGTAATTTTGTAATACATTATATTATATTTTTACCATATTACCATATTACTTGTTAATTACTTTTCTTACTGTCCTGAAACAACTGTGACCACATAATTTCCTCTGGGATTAATAAAGTATTGCGATTCTGATTCTGATTAACAGTTTTTAACTGCTGTAACTTCTCAGCTGGGCATCATTTGGTGGCGTTTGTAAGGCACAGCTTAACAAGCTGCATACATAAAACATATTCCTCCAGCTTAAAGCGTGCCGTAAATAAAAAATTGGTGAAAACATTGAGCTTCCAGCCCATTTTAAACCAAAACACTGAACATAACCTGCTCTGGACAAGCTTATGTGATCAGAATAAGTTACCAGGGTGATTTAACCTGACTGAAGGAGAACAATCTTTGTGACACTGAAAACTCTGAGCTCAACCTTAAGCTCAACATAGCTCATTAACCCATTAATCTTGCTTTGTAGTACACCCCTCAAATCAAGAATACTCCACTTAAATGAATCATTTCAGAGTTCTTATTTCTATTGTGTGTGTCTACTACAGCCTACAGTTGTCCATTATTATTGTAGCATCCAGAGTGGGCATGTCTGGACAGTTCTGGGTATGCAGGAACAAATTATGGATGATAGCTAACATTTTAGTCTAGTCATTTTAGCTCTGCCACTCAGAGCTTTTCTATGTTTACAGATCAGTTGCTTTGGTTGTGTTTTATTTCCCTTCATGTTTCATTTCAATACCAAAGCTGCAATACCATATAGGTAGCTGGGTTATTGACTATCACAGTGTTAGCACAGACTGTAGTATACAGAGTGTTGCTCTGCTTACTGTAAACAAAGGTGGATTTTTAGCAGCCTCAACAAGAGAAGGTTCAATATACCTTCTCTTGAATATACAATGAGACTAATCCATTGTATATGAAAATTAGCAGCAATAAATAATGACTGCATTTAAATATCATTAAATGGAAACAATAATTTAGAAATATATTATTATAAAGTAATAGAATTACAGTGCTACACATTTTTCATAGTGTTTATTTATTATTTCTTTATTACACAAAGCCAAAGTCACGTTAGCTGAAAATATGAGATGACTTCAAAAAGAACTTTAAACCAGATCAACTAAAACCTACTGTGTAATCAGCATATTTGAATTCTGAAAACATTTGATTTTTATCTTCATCAACCTAAAAAAAATAAAAATAAATATAAATATAAATCTGTGTTCTGTCAACTTTTGTCAGACTTACTGTGTGGACACTGTTAACAAGCCAGAGACTATGTTATTGACATGGTTAACATTTCAAAAACACAAGCAAGCAGATATTAGACTGTCACTTTCCAAAGGGGGAAAACTCAGCCTGGTGATTTAAAATTTCCACTAAATTAAAGAATTACATGTTTCTTTATAGTCTGAATAAATCCTTGTGCTTCACAAGTTAAATCATTTAAATAAAGTAATGGGTAGCTGAAAAATTCATTTTTGCAAAGCTAAAAATAAGGCAGCTCATTAAAAGTGTATGTTTTCATATGAGAAGTTAATGTTTTCCCAGAACAGGGATGACATACAGTAATATGCCTTACATATGACTGAAAATATCTATAGCTTTGCTTTAACACACTGATGTTAAAATGGTGTTCGCTTTATCACAAATGTTTCATTATTTAAAACATCTGTGTGGCCAGCTATAACAGTTGGAGTGGATTCCACTGATGACTCAAAAAACAAAATTGACCAGAACAAGTATAAAAATATCTAAAAAATCTTCAGTCCAGTTCCACTTCTGTGCAGCTGTCATGTTTCCAACACTCCAAACACATTTTGCATTTTTTCCTGGGATTGAGGATTTTGACTTACACATAACCTTATGCTGCAGTACCTTTCTTGAGGCATATGTTGTCATTGTAATGTGACAAAATCAAATCTGGCTGCATGAGATACACTGAATTCACTACAGACAAGCCAAAGGCGGTCATTCACTTAGACCTTCTTGTTCATGAGGTGACCTCACCCATGGCTGCTACTGGCTGTAGGACGACATGCTTATTAGTCTGATGCTGCTTCTTTCAAACCTACAGCACAGTAAGTGTACTCCTGAGTCAGCGGAAGGAGTCACACTGTGTCCCTGCCGACTTATCTTTCCCCCTGGCACTGCCCACCGCCAGAATTTAACAAGCAGACAGAGACAAGTTCGGATGTGGTTTGGGACCATTTACCCTCCTGGTGCTTTACACAACTAGGTCAGTGAGCTAAAGACTGCTAGAGCTCCTTCAGCAAATAACACACATTCTTTCTTCCACAGGGACAAAGGTCTGACAGAATCCATTCAAATGCATGAAAACAAACTACATATAAAAGTTTTATCATGTATCATATCATGTACAAAAACTGCCCATAACAGCTGCATACCAAATGACAAGAGATACTCAAAGCAAGCCTCCATCGCTTTTGTACAGCTGAACAGTTATATCGGAAACTGGTGTGAATGTTGTGTCATTTGTTTTGGAAAATTAAAGAGAATAGTCAGCACACACTTCCTTTCCAGCACTGGCACTTAAAAGGTGTTAAGGTATTGATCTGATGTTTTGCGGACAGAGCAAAAAAATGTCCTGCTAGTGTCTCAATTCACTAACAAGGAACCCAACCCTGAATGCAAATGACAAATTTTATTGATAATGAAGCCACAAGCTAGGCCAGAGGTTGCAGTTAGGGGAGGGCCACTTTGAGGATCAGCAGCAGCTCTTGATCCTTGCATTTTATTGAGAGAGGTTGACAACCAGAGGAAACAAAAAGGGAGGGAAGGTGGGGCACAGAAACGAGAAAAATGGGTGGGCGGCGTAAGTAGGCATTTATAGATTTATGACTGGAAGGGAGCTCCTGAACTTCAGATAAATGATCTCCAATAAGAACTTATCCTTTTTTGTAGCAGTTGATGGTTGCTACACCAGATGTGCTAACACAAAGCTCTGTTGAAAAGCATCACTGTTGCTATCTTTATCTTTACAGGTTTAGGTTTTGGTTCCTAGAGATTTTAAAAGTGCAACGGGTGGCAGAGCATTCAGCCATTATGTATCAGGCTCTGTTCCCTGAACCAGCTCCCAGTCTGTGTTCGGGAGATGGATATCATCTCTCTACTTTAAGAATAGGCTTAAAAATTTCCTTTTTGACAAAACTTAGTTAGACCTGATCCTGTGACCTTGAACCATACATTAATTATGTTTCTATTAGCTCACGCTGCTTAATGACCAAGCATGATGCACTTGCACCTCCTGTTTACTCCCCTCTCTTTAACACTCTATGCATTTATATGTCACTATTACATGCCATTAACGTTGTCTTTTTTGTCCCTTAGTCCATGCGTTGACCTCTCTGTCTACCTGTTCCTTTCTACAGGTAAGTGTTTATTATGCTGGCTGTCATCTCTCTGTGCTCATCTTTTCACTCTGTGCTTTCCCCTCACAACCCAACTTTGCTGCACTGGAAGTCTCTTTTGTTAAAAGGGAATTTTTCTCCTGAGGTTTTGTCCTTGTACCATTAAAAAAAATGCACACAAAATTCAAAAAACTTCAGTGCAGCAACAACTTATCAACATTTCAAATTTAAAATATACATTTTAAAGTCATGGTAAAAAGAAAGTGCACCCTCTTTCAATTAAAATTTTTTACATATCAGGACATAATAAAAATAATCTAGACCTTAGTATGGCCTTAGATAAACAAAACCTCAGAAGAACTACAACACATGACACCATGTCATTATTTAGTTAACAAAAACTAAGACAAAATGCCAAAGCAGTATGTGAAAAAACTAAGACTCTTACTGATTCCATAGGAATTAAGAGGGATAGTAGCTGCCAATGCTGCTAATCAAATGCATTTGATTAACTGATCATCAGCAAGTGCGAGCACCTCTATAAAAGCAGAAGTATTGTTATTTTTGCAGATCTGGAGCATTCAGGTGGGTGTTAACACAATGCCAAGGAGGGAAGACCTCAGCAATGATCTTAAAGAAGAAATTG
Organism: Heterochromis multidens; assembly: GCA_015108495.1. Classification (NCBI taxonomy): domain Eukaryota; kingdom Metazoa; phylum Chordata; class Actinopteri; order Cichliformes; family Cichlidae; genus Heterochromis; species Heterochromis multidens. Next base: position 23,765 of record VUQS01000955.1, on the reverse strand, counting down.
CTGCTGCCCATCAATGTGGGAAAGGTTAGAAGGCCATTTCCAAACAATCTGAAGTCCATCATTCCACAGGGAGAAAGATTACTCACAAGTGGAAAACTTTCATCTTCCCAGGAGTGAACGTCCCAGTAAATTCACCCCAAGGTCAGACCATGCAATACTCAGAGAAACTGCAAAAATGCTCACGAGCTACAGCTCAGACTTCACAGGCCTCAGTTAGCATGTTAACCTGTTAAGCCCCCTCTTTCTGAGGTTCCTGCTTGAAAATGACATGCCCAAAGTGAATTGAGTATTTCTCTGCAATCACAAACTCTGTGTAAACTATCTTGGTATCAAAGTAAAGCTAACACAGAGGTGTAAGCATCACAGCAGATGTTATTGTGTCAAAGTAACTAAGGATGGAACACGGAAAAATATGAAGGAGTTTTTCTTGGCCTAATTTTGTTTTTGTCTTTTATAGCATATAACCCCTCTGAAAATATGCTGCAGTAGATCAAAACCATGAAGAAAACCATGAATCAACATGTGGACATTATCTGTGCAAAGATTGATGCTGCTGAAGTGAAACAGAGAAAAGTTACAGAGGTTTGATTAGAGAGTGTTTTGCAATTTAGCACAATTTGGCACCATCTGTGAAAGTTGAAATGTCTCCAGTATTGAATGAGCAGAAATTCTTGTCGGAGGTCATTTTTGCAAAAAAAAGAAAAAAGGGGAAAAAAGCGGACAACAACACTGTAGACAACAGGAGACTGATGCATAATAAACAAGTGAATAAGGCAGAAAATAGCTATTTTTGACGGGAAACTGCTTGTAAAGCACACTGGGGGATGGAGCTGTGCAGGAAATATGGTTTTATCTTGAAGCAAAACAGCAAAGGTAGGACAGAATTCATGAGAATGCTTTTCAAACATGACGCGTAATTTTGGTCTCCTTTTGCTGCTGGTTCAGTGAATTTTGGTCAGAGCGTGACGAAACTTGCAGTTTTGGAATCTGTGAGAACTTTGCTTTCAACAAAGACGTTGCTTGTCCGTGTACATGCCGTCGGGGGAAAGGGGGAATCCCCGCTTTGTGTCAACATCTTTTTGAGGTTTCTGTTCACCTGCTCTTTAATTGTTTGTTGTTTTAGCTAAAACTACACTTAAAAACATGAAACTAACTGAAATAATTTTGTGAACTTGGAAAACTAACTAAATGAAATTAAAAATATAGAGGAAATCTTATAAATTTTAATATTTGTTAGTTTGGTAAAAAAAAAAAACATTTTATCACAGCTTGCCTGATGAGGCTTTGATGGACGTTTGATGGATATTTATCGAGACATCTACAAGACTGGGAGTCACCTGCTTTAAAAAAAAGTTCTGTGTTTTTATTGTAATACCTGTCTTCATTTTCCTAAATCTTGCCTCCAGCATCTGCCCTCCATACAACAATAATTGAAAAGACTAAAACTAAAACTGAAACTAATAAAAACTAAACTGAAATGAGCAACTCCACCCTGGAAACTAACTGAAACTAAACTGGATTAAAAACAAAAAGTCAAAATGAAATCAAAATTAAATCTAATTAGCTAAGATAATACAAAACTTACGCTCCAATTGTCCTGCTCTTTGTTATGTGTGAGAAAGAACTTCTTCTGACAATGTCCCCACCTGATTCTCTCATTTTTTAATCAGCTAAGAGGTAGACAGAACGGTGTAGGCACAACAGGCCTGATTTACAAGACTAGAGTTTGATTCTTGTCTGAGGCCATTTTTATTTTCACTGGCTAACTGATTAGATTTAAGCACAAAAACTACTTGGTTAATGTTAAGACAGCCTAATAGTTTGGGGTAAAATACATTCTTTTACAATGATGTCCACATTTTAGATGCATTTTCTGCGTCTTGAGGTTATTTAGTTTTAATACATTGTCTTTAAATGAGGGAGAACAGCCTTAAAATTTAATGACCACTAAATATGCAATAGTTGGATTTTCAGTCTTAACCTGTAAATGGGCAAAGAATAAAATAATAAGTGCTTAAACAAAGCACACACACCAACTGCAGGTTATTGCAAAAGCTTTCACAGCCTTTTCACTCTTTTATTCAGTAAGATGTAACTTCATCCATTCCTTTAGTGGGATTAAGCTGTCGGGTTGTCTACTGACTTACAGGAACAAAAAGGTGACTTTGAAAGACACTGGCCTGTGTAACACCTCTATGATACTGTTGTCACACTGTGTTAATCCACTTAAGTGGGCATATAGAAAATCCATCATCCCTTTGGACTCAAATCTCCATTCTAGCTTGCAGAAGATAAAACACCATTCAGCTATTGGGAAAACTTTGACAGCATTTCTTTTCCTACAGATTTGAGAGAGGAACAAAGATGGAGGTAGGTGGTGATCTAGAGTTTTACTTGGCAGCTTCCCCTGAGAGAAGTTATCTTTTCCACCCTGCTGTACATTCACTGTTGCAGCCCAGTGGATTAAACTGGAAGGAGGAGGGCTTTTTGCTTTTCTTATTTTTCTCCCTGAAAATATGAAATTCTGTCGACACAAGTGACAACAGAATGAAGGCCAGAAAAGACTTCTTCATAAGAAACGACACCCTGGACACACACATGCACACAGATGCCACCTTTTATAGTCAGGACATATGTTTACTAGAGTCAGCCTGTCTCATCATTACAGCTTTTTTATTAGGCTAATGCTACATTGAAATAAGGGACAAGATGTTATAGTCCATTCTGATAAAACACAGCAGAGCAGATATTTATACATCAGCTGATAAAAGATGCCACGATAGTAACATTATTATGAGCCTCTGCTCCCTGCATCGTCTATTAAAGAATGCAATCACAACCCAGCGAGCATCTGGCAGACAGCAATATGCTACATAATAAGTCAAAAATTCCCCCAACTGCGTACAAAATCTGAACAATATGATATAGCAGAGTGACAAGACTCTGTAAAATGACTTTGGATACTATTGAACTAATTTTAGAGCAATATTTAGTTCCTGAATTTTGAGAGTGATGCAGCAGGTAGATGATGGATGACTTACAGGCCCTGTCTCTACTTTCAGTTTGGCTGTGATATATTTCGGTGTAAGCTGCAGGCTATTCTACGAACATCTATTGTACGTCAAAATGTTTGATGAGAAAAGCAGGAGGAACTAAACATGAAAGAACAAGCCAAAGGGCACAGAAACATTTTTTTGCTGTTCAAAATGATGTGTTGATTTGGATTGTAGTAACAAAAAATATCTCTTATAGCCATCGCATTAAATGAACAAACCACAAATCAAGAGTTCTTCTAGTTTACAAGCACACCAAAATGAGAGGAGCTGAACGGACAACCATCTGATGGTTTTACTATCCTTACATCTAGTGATTGTCTTGCGTTTCGAATATTCAAATATTCATTAAGTTTTTGCAACTATTGTTTGTGTTAAAATATATATTTTCCCTTGTTTGTCTAGTAGTATAGTAGTGTACCATGAAACAACAAAAACAGAAGAAAAACGCACAACTAATTAATTTTTTTTATTATCAATGTTTATTATCATAGAAGTAAATGTACACCAATATGTATTCATTTCTGTTGTAACATTAAGTTTCTATCATGAGCACAGTGTTTCCCTAAATGTTTTTGACCCCTAAACCCAACCAACTTGAAAAGTGATGTATAGACGTTTTGGAAAGTTTTGGGAAAGCTAAAACAAATGATGTCCTGCTGTACGTACACCATATTAGACATCACTTGTGTGATATTTGAGAATGCATTAAAAAATGTATGTAAATGTATTTCAACATTTCACTTTAACCTTAGTTTGCAGACAGCTATGAGATGAGATGATCATACAAATGCTTTTGATAAACTGTGTTTGCTTATTTCCTCATTAGAGATGGAGCTAATGAAACATTTTGACCTCTTCTATAAATTACTTTATGGACTGAAGTGCCAGGGAAACTAAAGAGAGCAGCACAGAATAAGGTTTGTACACTCAGGGTAATTGGTTACAGTATTTGTTACCTCCCCAGCTTTGACAAGTAGCCCTCAGCAACTACAAACAAATCTCTAATCAAATCATTAACTCCACTGCTCCACTTTTTTTTAATCTAACCATGCCTTAATAATAAATCACCTGCCCAACTTCAGCAAAATTCTTAATGCACTGCTCAGTTTCTTTGTCTCGTCGAGTCAAAGAAATATTGAGTCTCATCACATTATGGTGAGATCTGCAGATGATAAAGTAATGCTGGTATGTGTTCCATTAATAAGATGTATGTCGAATAAAAATGCATGCAACAGACTGAGATGTACCACAGAGAAGACAGTGTGTGTCTGTGTGATGGAGCACTGCCTGATTGATGCAGTGCTTAATCTTTGTGTCTGATCAGTGCTGGGCATCAACTGTGAAGCACCTTCACCAGAGCTGAGAGCTCCTACAGACACAGTAATGGTAGAACAAAGAGCAAACGTCAAGCGTCAGCATAGGGCTTATCAATGTCACGCTGAATAACATATATTGATGAGTTTCATGTTTTTCTGCTGCAGATAAAGAATGCAAAGGGCCACACAACTGGACTGAAACATTGCATAGTGTAGAATTATGTTAAACTCTATGTATTTTCCAGATATAACGTTGCTTTTTCCAACTTCATTAGAGCTGCATGTGTCAGTCTGGTGTGCTGTGACAGTACAATAGAAGATTACTTACATAAAAAACATTCCACTTAAATTCTATATATAAATTAACCTACACTTTGCCAGCTGTACTTTTAAATGAAATTAATATGCACAATATTCTCAGTCCCTTGTTTTCCACTTGCAGACACAAGTGATCCAATCAAACATAACAATACAAATGACTTAACATCAAAATTCAATCCCTCTTCACCTGTTCGGACAGCTGTTCCATGTAACTTCAATATTTAATATAAAATAATGTAAAAAGGCAACAGCATAAAATTATGTCAGTTTTAAAAAGTATAAGTAAATATTCTGCTACAATAGATTCCTAAAACAGTCCTGCTGAGCAGCGCCCTCTTTTACCGATAGCTGCAAGTCTCCAGACAGGGAGGTAGATGACCCTGTTCCATTCAATGAGCTCAGCAGCAGAATTTGGGAGTTTCAGAGTCAATAAGTATGTGAAAGTGATTTGGTTCTATAAAACCTTTTACAGCAAGTTACAAGCCAAGTTTTAACTTGTATTTGATGCTGTGAATGGTCAGCTGAGGGTTGATCTTTCCATAAAATCTGTAAGGTGTTGCAGTCCATTACAGAAAAAGTTTGTTTGCATGTATAAGGAGAGTGCCCTCCATGGGATTTGAGCAGTACGGACTCTGCAGTCATTCAACTCCAGATTCATCAACCTAAGGATGCTTTTTATAGATTTTTTAGGATGTAGTTTTATTTTCTTTTTTGGACGTTGCAGGCCGGAGTGAGATGGCCCACAGGTTGTATCCAACCCTATTCTGTCCATTTGTATTCTACCTTTTTATAGTGTGTCCTTCATAAAACACATCTCCTCCAAGTTTTCAAACATCAAAGTCCCTGCTGATAAGTGTTTAAGTTAAACTGTACATAAACATCATGTCAAATTTCCACAGTGATTTTCTTTGTCCTGTCTTCCTCCCCTCACCCCCAACCGGTTGCGGCAGATGGCTGCCCCTCACTGAGCCTGAGCCTTTTTCTTCCTGTTAAAAGAGAGTTTTTCCTTCCCACTGTCACCAAGTGCTTGCTCATAAGTGATCATCCGATTGTTGGGATTTTCTCTGTATTATTGTAGGGTCTTTACCTTACAATATAAAGCTCCTTGAGGTGACTGTTGTTGTGATTTGGCGCTATATAAATAAAGCTGATTTGAATTGAATTGAATTTTCAGAACATTCAAGCTTTCTGTAATGCTGTTGAATAAATATCCTTCACATGTGTGTGTGTGTGTGTGTGTGTGTTACTTTTTTGTCCTGTCTGTCCCATACAATGTGATTTTATTTAGCATTGTATCAGCCTCTTTGACAGTAGTACCATCTATCTATCTATCTATCTATCATCATGCTTCTATTACTCTGCCATCTTGTCTTATCTCCATGTTATTATCTGTTTTTTTCCCTGCAGTTACCAGGTTTAGCTCAGTTTCTTCAGGCCTGAGCCTGAATGTTTCTCTGCCTGCTCCACTGAATGATGTATTCCTTGATATGGTGTCTGGGTTGAATGATAGTGTTGTTGATCAAACCAACGGCTGAACGGCCACTAGGCCAGGTGGTGATTTCAAGTTCATTTACTTTTATAGCTGTTTATCACAAACATGCCCTAAAGGATGCTACTGAGGCATCCTACATCCAGCTAATCAAACATCAACCAGAAAAGAAAAAGGAGACAGCCTGCAACCAGTCTACTAGAATTTTGTATTTTTTTTAATGATCTTCTTGTGACTTTTTGGTTTTGTGTGAGGGAGTGTGCCTGTACAGTCTTTGTGTGTGTGCAGGCACATACAGTATGGGTTTATCTGGTGTGCTTGCATGCATGCATTAAATCGGTATAATGTGATTTTCGTATCTGCCTGTGCTACGGGTCTTTCCAAACCACGAGAAACAGACAGTCTAATCTTGTTGGTTGCTAGGAACTGGGCAAGCTGGGGAATGGATGAGACAGACATCCATTGTATCCCCATCAAATAGCTTACCACATTGAACTGGACTTGATCTAATATCATGGGGGGGATAAATGGGTGCCAGTGGAAGGAGGATATGCATTTGGGTGGAAACAATCATATTAGAAAATGCACTGTGGCTGCATGTGGTCACTGTGTGGCTGGATGATTGAAAGCTATGGTGGTCAGAAATGCATGGAGATGAACACAGGCTTTGTTCCTCCCAGCAGCTTTCAGAGTGACAATTGCATTTATACTTTTTGCATATGTTCAGCTATTTCCATAAATATTGGTGGATAAATGTTTGAAATATACAGTGAGCTCCACAATTTGTTGGACAAAGATACATTTGGCCTTTTTACACCACCACAACCAGGGTGGATTTTAAATCGAACAAGACGTGATTAAAGGGCAGACTTTCAGCTTGAAATTAAGGAGTTTAACAAAATATTGCATTAACGTTTTCGGAATTACAGCCATTTTTATACATAGTCCCATACTTTCAGATGCTCAAAGGTAATTGGACGACCGAATAACAAGCAGTTTCAAGGCCAGGTGAGCGCCATTCACTTGTTATTCCATAACAGATTAAGCAGACAGAAGACTTGTATTTTGTAGCTATGCAGAGATGTTATTGCAAGGGAGCCCATCATTAGGTTTAAAAACCAAAATAAGCCTATCAGAGAGACAGCAAAAACTTTAGGAGTGGCCAAATTAACAATCTGGTACATTATTAAAATGGAGGAATGCAATAGCCAGCTCAGCAACACCAAAAGGCCTGAGAGACCACAGAAGACAAGTAATCGGGATGATCACAGAATTCTTTGCTTGGTCAAAACACATTCACAACAGCTAGACAAGTCACAAATACTCTTAACAGGGGATTTATACTTCTGCATTAAATCTACATTGTAGGTACGCCATAACTAAAACCCCTTTGAAATCCTACTCCATAACCTTAGTAGTACTTAAGTAGAATTTTCAGGTATCTGTACTTTACTTGAGTATTTATTTTTCTGACAATTTTTACTTTTACTCCCTACATTTTAACACAAATATCTGTACTTTCTGCTCCTTACATTTTCAAAGCAGGCTCGTTACTTTTGGTTTAAAACATTTGAGGGGAATTATTATTTCACGTCACTGCGCCTTCAAACATTTAAAATGCAACGTTTCTATCAGCTCAATAAATATCAGCAAACACACAAACTGTTTGTGTGCAGTTTGTCACACACTGTGTCTGCTAGCTAAAGGTCCAGCTGCTGTATTTACCAGGGAGAGGAAAGAATGAGAGCTAACTTCACTCAGAGATGGAGAAAGAGAAGAAACACAGGACAGGAGAGGAAGAAGAGAGGTTATATTTAAAGGTAAGAACTGCTCAGTGGTATTTGATAAAGTGAAGATTTAAAGCTTACATGTAAGAATGTTGAATTCAGCTGTGTAAATCCACAAAGAGCAGTAAACCTCAGAGCAGCAGCAGGACAGGTCAGCTGATCACAGCCTGAACACTAAGAAAATCTACTGGAGCTCACAATAGAATTTATGGTGATTTGTGATTGTTTGCCCCATGCTGAGCCACTACAGCCAATTTTATAGTTCACCTGCCTGCTGAATCCCACTTTAACCCCTGACTGTACTCATTGTCCTGTTTATGTGTGAATGCAAAGTCACCCTCTACAATGTAGGCAACAGAAAATAGAGCTATTTTTTAAAATTCTCCTTTTTTTTCTCTGCTCACGTTCTACATAACTGATTCAAGCTGAGTACATTCAATAGAATTAAAATTTAGACTGAAATACAGTTTGTATTCCCATGTACTAATATAATTTTATTATATTAATATAGCACGAGGTTCAGTTAGCTTTGCACAAAAATAGCTGGTAGAAATGTACTAATATACTTTTTACTTTCTTACTTTGAGTACATTTCAGAGTCTGTACTTTTTCACTTTTACTTGAGTAAAGAAGTTGAATCAGTACTTCTACTTTTACCAGAGTATTTTTTAACACAAGTGTCTGTACTTCTACTTAAGTACACAATGCCTGTACTTTTGCCACCTCTGGTCATAAACTGACATGCACTACATTCTGCAGTTTCCTCCTATGCATTTCCAGCTACTTTTTCACCGCTGTTTTTGAATGGATCAGTGAGAGAATAACAATCATAGCCTCAATATAAGGACCCACAGATGTCAGCAAATTCCTGGAGGGAGACTGGTGAACCTATCAGAATGGATGTGAAGGAATGTACAAAGAAATGGAAAAACTTGAGGGACAGATAGGATTGCAGATAGGGGGAGAAAAATAAAAACTGACCATAACAATGAGCGGGGGAAAAGTGTCCCAGGATTTAATTTATTTTTATCATGGCTGGCACTGCATATAAACTACCAAGACACAACCACAAGGTAATTGCCACATAACGCACCACACACAAAACCTACTTACGTAGGTTACGTCATAACCCCTACAAAGATTCACTGCAGAAGTCTAAATCATATATAAAACTACAATCAAGAGACATCATTAATGTAAATACAGAGGGTTTAAAACAAGATGCAAACTACTGGTTACATGAAAGAAAAAGGAAGGCAAGATTAGACTTTGCATTTTGTATTCCAAGACTATCCACGTTTGCCCTCTTCCACTGCAAAGACACAGTCACCCACATAAAAATTGATGCAGGGAGCTGCAGGAAGTTAAGTTGACAGATATTCACTGATTCAAGCTTCTGTGAACAATAACTTGTAAGTAAAAAGTTAAAAGACAAATAACTCCTCGTTTCATTAAAGTAGAAAACAAATGAGGATCACATTTGTGTGTGCAAAAGGCAAAACTGAAAAACAAAGATACTACAAAGTTTTTCATTGTTTGAGTTTTGCAGTCGCAATCCTGTTACAGTAGTGGATGCTTGCAATGTTTTTTTGAGAGATACATCAGTTTCATAGCTAACTTATAGTCTGGCTAAGGAAAGCAACAGTATTCAGGAAAGTCTGTAGTCATCTTTAAAAAAACAAATTGACTGGATTGCAATTACAGTAGTAGTCACACTTTTTAAGCCCAATCATCCAGACACGACTTTCTCCTTGCAATGTTTTGAAATGGTATAACATCACACTACTTTCATATGTGCTGTTCGAGAGAGGACCAGCCATTTTTACACTGCTTCAAGTGGCTGCTTGTCAGGAAAAATATAATTGTAGGTTTTTGAAACAAACAAGCCAGAATGTCACTTTCTTGTTGAGGACAGATGAGAGTTGAATGAAGAAAATATGTATTTGTTTTCTCTCCCCGATATAGAGCAAAAGTATAGAGAAAATATATGGTACAATTGCTAACAAGTAAAGGGTTTTATAGGTAGCCACAAATGAACCAACACCCACAACTTCCAGTGTGCATCATGCAGCCTGTGCAACCAGAAGGCTGTGTGATTTAGCTAGCTGTCAGAAGCTGGATTTAAAAAATTAAAGAAAATAAGGTACCTTAAAATTAATAGAAGAAACCGCAGTTTAATACCTGTAAATGAACCACATGATCGAGAAACTTGGGATTATCTCTGTTTTAACATCTTGGGTTTTCTGGGCAAAGACTTGCAAGGTTTTCCTCCCACCTGTTGGAGGGGTTTGATGGAAAAGGCCCCTTGTTCATCACTTCAATACTCAGTCATCATGTCTCAGATATCCCCCCACTATGAAGGCACTTCTCGTAGGTGTCTCTCCTTCCATTTACACTAAATCCAGCAGTACAGTATAGTACAACTCCTACATGGCTGACCCCAAGAGGATTTCCTCCCACAAACTAATAATGAACAAAATAAGCTTTTTCCTTAACTTTGAAAGACAGACCACTCTGATCCACCTCTGATCATCTTGTGGCTTATTTGATGTATGCCTCCTGGTCTGTTTATACTCGACACCTTTACAGTTTATCCTTTCTAGAATCACATAGCTGGTAGCCTAAGCAGACAGGAAGAGGTCTCCAGTGAGCAATGGAACATACAGTATATACTGATTGTGTAAATGTTTGCATAGGATTTTGTGTTTTGTTTTTGAGTTTTGGAAATATATTAGTTAATATATTTTAGCTTCAGTTTTATTGCTTTTTTAATGTCTGAAGTTTTGATTTTTGTCTGTTTGATTTTTGTATTTTGATTTATTATTCTCATAAATTGCGAGTTTGATTTCTCGTGGTATTGAGCCTTTGATTCCTATTTTTACTTTATGGTTATTTGAGTAATAAATGTAAAATTCTGTCTTTTGGTTCATGATTTGATTTCTATTATTTGTAGTAGTTTGGTTCTCTCTGTGTGTCCCCATTTGTTCCTCCCTCTGCCTCATCTTTCTGTTAGTACCTGTTCCCCTGCCTGTTGTTCATGTCTAGTGTGAGTCTTTTTGTCTCTGTATTTAGTACTTTTTCTTTTGATTACTTTCTGTTTTACTTTGAAGGTTAGTTTTCTGTTGTGTCTTTCTGCTTTCCCCTGCTTTGTGATTGTCGGCCTTGTCTTGACAGTCACAAAGTAGGGAAAACCAGAAAGACCTTGACGTGTGTCTCATTCTCCTTCTGTTGATCAGTGTATATACAAGCCTGTCTTTGCCCTGTCCTTTGACAGGATTCAAAGGACAGGGGGAAGTCATCTGGATTCACTTACCCTAACATCAGCAAGCAGGATAAGCAGTCACATGAAGCTGTTTATCAACTTGATAAGTTAACCCAGGGTTTCCCCTGCATGTTCACCTGAAAGGGGTGGCGTTGGCAGCATCTGACCAATCACAATTATGGATAAGTGTCAGCAGACTGGCTGACTTTACAGTGGAAGCTAAAACTATACTATTGGAAAAAATATGAAGACGTAAAACACATAATACAGACTGAAAGAACACAGTTGCTGCAGACAAATCAGTGATGCGAGTGTGTGTGAGAGGAAAAGTTCTGTACAGGAGTTTAGTATGATTGTGTGTGCTTTAAGCACTTTGGTCATGAAGACTGGAAAAGACCTACTATATTAATAACATCTACCCTATTTGAAGCCAGGAAAAATGCAGACTGTGTAAATTAACAGACTAACAGATTCAGTATCACAGCTCTATCATTAAGACACAGGAGAATCTGATGGATTATGATCGAGTATTTCATTAAATTAATGTTTAAAAGACAATTTTAGGCTTTCAGCTGCAGCCTTGGTGACATTTAGCAGTCTGAAAGCAAGTAAAGAATACATTTAAAAATAGAAATCAAATGCAGGCAAAAGCTACATGCAAATTTGATATAAGGTCAACAAGTACAGATAGGTTCCCCTGTTTTAGGATTATGTATTAACGCTTACAGTAATAACATTGTTGTAAATCTTTCTGAAACCAACAGGAAAAACAAAATCAAGGAATTAAGTTGTGTCTAAGAATCTATACTTAATACTGATGCTCAACAGGGAAAGACAAGGACATCAGACACTATTGAAAAGATTTACACCCTCCTAGCACCCATGCTCGAAGGTCCAAGGGATGTTCCAAGAAAGGTGACACTATTTTCCAGATAACTGATTGGTTAGTAGGTGGCGATTTCATATCTGTTAACCTCTAATCTTGAACATAACCTGCTCCAGAGCAGGTAAGGTCTGCAGCATAAGTTACCATGGCGATGTAAGTAAGAGGTGAACTGCCTTCCTAGTACAGAAAACCCAGAGTTAACCCTTCAGTTACCTTCATAAGATGAAATCCTGCTTCATAGTGCAGGCCTCTGCTTTACACTTTGTTTTTATTTCTTGATTTCTTTGGAGCTTCCCTTTTGAACTTTGCATTCAATCCAATAAAAGGATAATTTTTTCTTCTCTCTGAGTCTGCATTTTAGTTCTCTCCACACTCACATCTTAACAGATTACGGTTTTGTTTCTGCAGAAATGGACAGCTGCTGTTCACGAACAATGCCATTATTAAAGAGTTTACTGTATAAAAGAGACACTGCTCATTAACAGCTTATCTAAATGGGAATCACAAAAGTCAATAGCTAATAAGTAAGCAAAACATCCTTTATATAGCACATTTCATTCTTGGTGGAAGCACAGTGTGTTTCACAAAGCATAAGCTAGCACAGAGATAGAAGCCACAGAGCTACATAGGTAATGTGAAACTTATTTATTCATTAATACAAATAAGAACTACCAATCACCTTAAAAAAAAAAAACTACCGAAAAGGCAACAATAGGATAGAAAAAAGATATTAACCACAAGTTAAAATGAATAGAAGGTGTACAAATAAAATTAAATAATAATTAGGATTAACATTAGTCAAGTAAAATTAATAAAAACAGGAACAATATGAAATAAGAAAAAAAGATAATTAAAACAAGGAACTAGACTACTAAAAGGCACAGCAGCAACAGGAATGTGTTTACTTTGTGTTCAGACTCTGAGAACATTAATTTGATAACACAGCAGCTTGGAACATAAAAGGTAAAAGCAGCTTCACCAGTATCTGTGGAGACCTGGGTATTAACCAGGTGGCCTGATGACCTGAGGGTTTAAGGTGGTTCAGAGCTTAAAATCATGTCAGAGAGTGCTGGGCTATGCAGGACCTTAATGATGAGCATTAAACATTTTAAATCAATTATAAAACCAGCTGGAAGTTAATGTAATGACCTCAGTATACGTGTTAAGCTCTAAAAACTCAACTAAACTAAAGCTGAAGCCGGTAAATCATTAAGTGACAATGTGAGTCATTCACAAGCAGTAACATTCTGCAAGAATAAACCTGACAACTGCACGACCTTCATGACCATCCTCTTTTTATAATGTGTGATCCATCTCTGGCTCCTTGACATTACAGCACAGGGACATCTATCTTGTTGATGCACTGTTTAATGAGAAAATATAAGCACAACATTATAGAAACCACGTACAGAAAGGGTGACTCATAGGTCTGTAACCAGATCAGATAGACAGATAATTGTTTCACATTTAAATGAGGAGTGGTGGAGCTTTTTGGGACAGTCTCTAAAGCAAATGTTCGCAGTGGGTTTCAAAAAAGGAAAAGCTGACCCACTGTGGTGCCTTGTGTTTTCTTTTCTTTTTGAGATGACCATCTTCAGAAAAGACTGAAAAAGCCTCTCATTCACTCAAAATAGATGATGTAATTTTCTGCCATTACGCCAGCATGAAGACTGTCTGCAGGCTAGTTACTGCATCATTGTGCTTTAACAGCTAGCAGCTACCAGGCCTAAAATAAAACAAAAACACTGCTGTTATAATTAGTAAATCTGTCCTAACCAGCTGTGAGCATCAGATGTGCCTTCTTACACCAACCAGTGTGAAAAATTTTGGATGATAGCTATTATATTCCTGCTCTATGGAAAGTCCAATGAAAGATGGCTCATATGTGTCTGTGGTTTGCAAAGTAAGATTGCTTAATTTTGATCTCAGTCCCAGGGTGTCAAATATTGCTGTTCTGTCACGAGTCTTTTGGCATCAATGCTGGGGAGCATGAGTTTATTACAATACATAGATGGGTTTCACTCCCAGCGCTTCATGTATGTAGGCTTGTAAAGGCTTCCATTGATAGGGGACATATTTTAACCCAAACCACTATCGTTTCCTAAATATAACCAAATATTTGTGGGTGTCCAACAACCACCAAGTGAAAAGAAAGTGAAAACAAAGCAAAACAACAGCAGCGTTTGACACCACGTGATGAGAGCTTTTTTTAATGTGCAGACAATTCAAAAATAGATGCTCTCACTTCTTTGCTGAACAGTATTTGAGCTTGTGGAGGTTGTTTGGACATTTTCACTGAATGCAAAACCCACAACATCTATTAAAAAACCTTCAGGTGAAAATAGTTTCAAAGCAAATCAAAATTGTGTGACTGTTGTGGTCAAAAGGTCCAAAGGAAAAAAAAAAAAATCAGATATGGTATCAGGAAACTGTCCACCAAATGCATGGTGTGGGAGTTTAGATTCAGGCAGCAGAGCTTTGTTCGTGTGCGTGCCTGTGTGTACAGTAGGTATCCTTTGACAGCTCTGTTGCAGGTTACAGCTATAGAATTTGAAGAGGAGCAGAGATTCATGAACGAATGACGTTCCAAAGTGTATCAGCCCTGCAGCGGTAACGACAAAATGCCAAACATTGCTTTCACATCTCGACTGTGTTCTACCCCGAGCCAGCCATCAAGCGGATTAAAGATTTGCAGGGCGATAGGATTTGGTCACACAGTGAATTAGTGGGGTGTTGGTTTCTCCTGATGGGGGAATAAAATTGCCTCCAGATCGATAACCTGCTGTCAGACATGACTTGAGTGATTTTGCTCTTATCCCCAGGTTGAATACCAAAACATGTCATGGTACGCTGAGCAGGCCAGTGGATGCACCCTTTTAATTGGGAGGGAAATTAAGGGAGGGGGTGATAAAACGTATGCTTAGAGGACACGCTTATCTTTGTGTGACCTTGTCTTCCTCTCCAAAATGATCACAAGAGCAATGCATTGGAACATGAGCCAATGTGTTTTTAATGTTAAAATTGGGAAATGCATTTGTGTCTGATGACTGAAGATACTAATAATGTGACAAAAACTCAAAAAGTCATTTGAAATGACTGTTTTAGTAGCTGTCAGTGATTTAACATTAGTGAATACATCAAGGTATCATTACGGCCTTGCAATTGCTTGCCTTCGCCAACCGGTTAAGTTGCAACTCCAAGCTCAGTTTGAACTCATATTTTTCACCATGTTGTAAACATTTACATTTTCTGCATGAAACAGCATGGTAAAAATGCACAGGGCGAAGTATCAGAAATGTTCCTTTTGTAGTGGAAAATCCACCGTTGCATAATAAAGTAGTCCAGTGTAAGTGCAGTCAGATTGCATTGGTACCATGTTTGTCTTTTCTTACATAATTATTATTTTTCCTTCACATCTTTCCATGACCTCATGATGTATTCCACTGAGGTCAAGGAAAAGTGCCTAGGAAAAATACAGAGAAGCTAATTCCTTTGACTATTCAACCATATAGGTAGAATACATATCATGAGTGACCGCACACAGCCAGACTGAGCAAGCACAGCAACAGGACCTTGTAATTAGTTAACCTAAATGGAGTGCATGGAGCCATTATCAGTGTTATTAGTTACACCTGTGGTTTTCCTGCAATGACATGTCAAAATGTCTTCTAGCACATGGGCTTATTAGCACCTGTTCTGCTAACTGGAACTTACAAGCCAAGGGACGATGTGCCACTGCTGACTAGCAGCTAATTAGCCATCTAGTCTGCTAATGGATGTTAGGAGTGCTCTTTCCCCTAGTGGATATGCCTTTTGTGGCTCATTCATCCAGCCAAAATGTAACATAAATCACATGTCTGTGCTACTATAATGTGGATTGAGGTTTGAAGTCTGTGGATCTTTTTTGTGTTGACTAGCTGTTTTTCATTGTTTCTGACAAAACAGTATAAAGAGGTTTCCACTGGCTCTACATGAAGGCATTTTGACTTTTATTTTTGCTGTGAGATGATTTAGTTTGCATGTAGTGCCTCTATGTGTTGCTTTTGGGGGGGGGGGGGGGGGGGGTTTAAAAC
>VUQS01000953.1:0-15333 GCA_015108495.1 Heterochromis multidens | reverse complement strand
AAATCAAGAAAAAAAAAAAAAAAAAAAAAAAAAAACTTTATCTGCGACGCAATTCACACGGATTGATAAATAGTATGAAAAAATACAATGCCCAGCTCTTTAATGTTAATGCCGTCACAGAAACAAAGGAAGCTTAAGAATTCAGATCATTTTTAACTTCCCCTTTTAGCTCAAAAACCAATACGCATCTCGTTAGGCCTGACTGATCAGGACAGTCTCTCCTCCTACTCTCCTCTACCTGTATTGTGTCAACACATTAGCAGCAGTGTGATCGGCCTGTTAGCCCTCTGATCTCCAGCTCATACATTACAAAATGACCCATCTCCGTTTCACAGTTCCTAGCCTGGGGCATCAAAAGCCCACTGAACCCCAGGCCCATACAAAGGCTTTGGGTCTAAATTGCAATTGCAGCATTCAGTGAATGAAACATTTAGGATACAGCTTCCCTAACTGTGCATTTAGTGAGCGCTGGCTTGACATTAAAGGGTGCTAGAAACATGCCGTGTATCCTAACAAGTATATAGGCTACTGAAGGGCTGAAACTGAAGCGCTCAAAAACACATTTCTATGCTTCATGATGTAAAGATTTCGTGCTAGAAAGTTGGCCCGTTTCTGAGTAACAGGTGGACTATTAAGCTCACCTGTGGCATGTTCTTGGAGATCCAGGTGTCCAGCAGAAGCTCCAGTCTCTGCCGGTGATACCTCCCGGTGGTTTTCACCGCTATGAACAGGTCAGCCGGGGAGAGATGCTCCACCGGTCCGGGTGGAGCGCTGCTTCGCAGGGGTCCGCTAACCGCTCTCCTCTCCCGGGTCAGTTTCCTGAAATAAGTCGAGAAAGGTTTTCCGCTAGTCCCCGTGGCTGGAAGCTCATCCGGGACTCTGCAGCTCGGGTGTCCGCCAGTGACGACCAGCATCCCGGTCACCAGCAGACAGGTGACCGCGGTGGCAGCAGTGCGAGGTCCCGCGGAGCTGAGGAGGCCTTTTAATACCCAGACAGGCTTCCACATCGTGACTGTGTGGATGCTTTTAGATAGAGAAAGTTTCTAAGAAAGTTTTTTTTCTATCCAAATTACAGCATCTCCACTATGCTACACAAATCACAGCCGTACTCCGTGTCTCCTTCAGTGGATGACCTCCTACTGAGCCGCTTGCAGCTGTGTTTAACACAGAAGTTATCCACCAGTGGGCGGGACGGTTTAGGTCCAGTGGCAGATTTGAGCTTTCAGTGTGGGCGGAGATCCAGCAAAGAAACAGGGAAAGTCTGCAGCTGAATACACTTTAAAGGGACAGTTCACCCCAAACTCCAATATCCATATTTTTCCATTGGCCTGTACGTATGGGTATATAGGGGTGAACTGTCCCTTTAAAAGACAAACTTCCTCATGTTCCCTGTAAATCTTTTGGGACGTTGTCTTGTATAAAGATGCAACCAGTGTGATCAGCTGCAGGAGAAAAACAAAAACAGCTCAAGGCTAAACAACTTTCTCCCCATCATTTAGATGAACAAAATCCCTGCCTCAAATAAGTCATTGCATTTCTTTTTTCTTTCTTTTTTGGGTCAATTGCTGTGTTCCCTTTCAAATTTCTTGCTTGTCCTTTTACAGCCTATTGGTATTTCCTCAGTTTCTCAGCAACTTTGCACCTAATTGAAGATTCAATTCAATTAAATTTAATTCAATTTTATTTATATAGCACCAATTCGCAGTCGCCTCAAGGCGCTTTATATTGTCAGGGAAAAATGCTACAATATTAGAAAGAAACTCCAACAATCAGATGACCCCCTATGAGCAAGCACTTGGCGACAGTGAGAAGGAAAAACTCCCTTTTAACAGGAAGAACCAGGCTCAGGGATGGGCAGATATCTGCCGCCACAGATTGGGGGTGAGGGACAACTAGGGGGTCTAGCAACACCTTCAATGTTACTAGAAACAGAGCTCTTTGGAGTTTCTTTTGAACCCCTTGGGATACATTTTCCAGATGAAGTTCATAATTCCCTCATTTGGTGTGAGAGATTGCTGTCTCAAAATCTCCCATGGGTGTTAAGCAAGGTTTGGGATCTGATGACTAAAAGGGCCAGTGCCTTGATAACACATTCAGTCATTCTTTGTGTCGTTTATTCAGGTGTTTCATTTGATTTTGTCTGTCTCATCTGTTTCAGAGATCTAGTCTTCATTAATCTTACCAATGTTGAATTAGAATCAGTACCTGAAAACATGAGGTTCTCCAATGGGACACAATTAATGACCTCCCCGGTGATGCTTAGAAGGAAATATGACAGGTGTTTCAAATGCAAAGTAATACACATGATAAATCAGCACAGCCGTTTCAGTTACTGGACATAAAAGTGGCAGTTTTCCTCTCTGGAGAGTGTATTGAATTCCTCAGTGTGGAAGCCTGGTGGGTCATTCTCCAAGAGGACAGATGTTGAAAAAGACCGTGACAGAGGAACGTGTGTAGTGCTGCCAACTCCACACACAGACACAGACACAGAACACAAGATGTGCCAAGCAGACAGGTTGCCAGATCCACCAACCATCTGAGGAATGTTTCCCCTCTAATAACGTGCAGTTTGTTTGTGCTGGTCCCTGAAGCAAATCGGTGTAATATTACATTTTTGAAAACACAGAAGCCTGTCTCAGACACTGATAAAATATCACTGCATACTGTCATAGTGCTTTTACGCACTGTAGATAATAATTTTATTTAGCTGCCATCCCCACTGTATGACTTGTATTTAATGATTTGACTGAATTTGTTTCATTACCATGAAGACGGCCCAGTAAAATTATAGTAGCAAGATAACTTTTAAGTTAGAGTTTGTTGGTCACACTTCTGTTCACTTACATGGTCCAAGGGACTGCTAAATTTATCTTTGAAGCTACTTTAATCCTTCATAGGGCACTCACTGAAATATAAAATTTCAACCCTAGAGTGTTATTGAAGCATATTATGGGACTTTTTTGTTTTACTTGTGTGACGCCTTTTAAAATTTTTCATTTTTATGTTGCAAATCAACCACAATGAAGTGACCATATGTGGTTCTGTTTAGGGTATACATTTTTCCAAAAAGTGTGTATATAAAAACTACAGGAACAATGCATATAAAGTTAAAGGAACATTTATTTATGAACATTTTTCTTGAATAACACTGGCATTTTTCACAAATATAACACACATATCCAAAGTGCAGCCCTGTCTAGTCACAGGCAACTGCTTCACAGTACTTGTTAAAGCTGCTGTAATGTGTTAATAATGTAAAAAAAGATAATGTGGCTATACATTTATACTTTTCTTCAAGGATTTAAGTTCTTTTAAGTTCATTCACTGAACCGAACATGTGTATACACCCTAATACAGGTTGTGCTATTCTGTGGCATGGTACTTGGTGGGCTAGCTTCCATAAAAGAGCCAAGTAGACAGCTGCAAAAGAAAAGCCGGTGCATTTTTGAGTAAATATCCAGCAAACTTTGGAAGGAAAACAGTAACAGTGAAATGTAGATCTACTGAAAACAAAATATATTAACACAGAAATTGTAGATATTAAACAAGAAGTAAAGAAAGCATTATAACTACTGGTGGTACACCTAATTTCTTTCTTATACGAAATCCAAGCTATTTTACAAGTACTGAATTACTAAATTAATTTTAGCAGTATTAGGACATACAGTAAAAATAAACACCTATATATACAGTTTCAGTATAATAAAATCACATGTTCCTGTATGTCTACCCTGAAAATGAATTCACAGCCTGGTCTTTGCTGATTGCCTGGGACAAATCCATGAAGTTCTACAACCTCACAGTAAGTCATGGGGAGGCCAATTTTGATGTCCATTTAAGTTACCAAATAAGGTTCACTACCCAGTAGTAGTGGATCAGCTGAATATGTGTAATGTCATGATTTGGGTCAGTCCCATCACTCCTATCAGTCTTTTTTCCAGATGGAGGTCATTTCGATTTAAAAAAAAAACCAAAAAACGTAGGCTCCCAGTCCAGTATTAGAAGTAGTAGAAAAAAGGGGCTGTAAAACATGTTGGAGTGTTTAGCAGCTAAAGAATCAGCCTTTCACCACAAGAGAAAAGGAAACAGAGCTAAAACAGAATAAATATTAAGTTTAAGTTAATCAGGTGCACTCAAAGATAATGTGTGTATTTTGCAAAATCATGCAAGTTCAAGCCCAGAGATACGACTAATCAACCTTTTCAAAGATCAAAATTTTTCTTCCTCGGAAAGTTCACTCAGTATCTTCCAAGCTGCTAATTTCTTACATGTTTCAGAATGAAGTATGTAGACGCTGTAATGTGCAGTCAGCAGTTTGCATCCTGTGGTTTAATACCATTATGATAAACGTCATGTCAGCAGGAAATCCTTTAGCAGATTAAGTAGGAAACACAGCTAATTTATAAAATTCACATTGTGTAACATGAAAGATTTACATTAAAGCTTCTCACCACTGAAAAATCCTGAATCTAGTATGATTAAATATTCAATGGCACGTCACATGTTTTGTTGCAAGGAAACCATTTTTGAGCTGAAGTGACATTAGATTTTGGCAACCTGATGGCAATATTTTGGGGTTTTTTTTCACTAGACCTTGATCACACTTTGACTTTACAATCACACTGCTTTCATTTCACATAATAATCAGTTAAGAGAGTTTTTATATTTTCCACATCAATAAGTATATGCACAAGTCTGAAATGATCCCCTAGGATCTGAATGAGGTAAATATTGCCATTAGAGGGTATGTGTTAGACTCTATCCACACAGTCACAGTCACATGGCCACCATGCTGCACCAACTGCGCCTGCAGTGGAAAATCTGAATCAATACTGACTTTGATAAGAGGTTGTGTGAAGGGCTGTAGATGTGTTACCCACATCCATACAAGTCATCCTTATCCTGTAGGTATCCTCTGGGTCTATGCATTAATGATCCTGTTCCTGATAAGATACAAACAACTTAACAGAGAAGATTTCAGAATTGATGTTTGGAAATATTAGAGAATGTCAATTACACTTGCTTCTTCTACAGCAGGGGTGTCAAGCATAAGGCCCGGGGGCCAGAATTGGCCCGGCAAAGAGTCCACTCCAGCCCACTGGATGGCTTTGAACAATGTCAAAGAGAGCATAAACTTTGGACTTTTAACTGTATTTTTATAAGTTTTACAGCTTTTCCTTTTCATGTCTCCTTCAAGTGTGTTTGTTTGGATCATAAGTGAAGGCTTTTGCCTTTCGACACATCTGTTCGACATGTTGCATGAATTCCTTCTTTGGTCGTCTGAAACAGCCCCTGGGCATACTTTTGCTTTGGGATGATATGCCCACAAAGACATGTCCTGACATGCTGATGTTTTATAAGTTGTTCTTTACAAGCATCTTAGGCCCTTTTCAAACATGGGATGCGTAATATTGCTGGCTTCACCAGTGTGTTGGAGTGATGGTATTCTGTCTTTAAGACACAGATCCCTTTTCTGTTACTTTCCCTAATGGCTTCATTCAGACATACCCATGACAGTGATGGAGAGGAAAATGGTACACATGAAATTGGGCAGTTCATCAAAGTGACATTTAATGTGTTGGTATAGTGTTGGCTTGGAGCTGTGGGAGAAACAAGACTGTGTTTTATTGGTCTGTAGAGATGCTGCTGTTGGTGGTGGAGGAGATCAAAACTAGGCTACTCTGAAGAAGTTGTTCTCATACACCCTTTGCTACTGGATGTGCAAAGTCTGTCTTTCAGGTCTCTGTCTATGTCACCCAAAAGCGTGCAAAGGTCCTCAGAAGCTTGCTGATTTCCCGACTTCCTTCTTGGTAGTGTGTTTTTTATATTAGTATGTCATACTTTAATACATATCCACCTGCAGTTTAGAGTTGTGCCATGTTGAAAATGAGACTTAAATCTAGATGCAACATAGTATGACTGCTGCAAAACTTTTATGGAAAACAGATCATGGTACTTATTTGGATATGAAGCTGGCAGGTTCAGATGGGAAGAAACGCATGTCTGAAAGGTGCATCAATCCAACATTGGCTAATTAGTAGTCAATACAAAGTGCAACTGGGGCCTAGTTTTGCAGTTATTGGACAAATTAAGAATCATGTGATGGCACTGGAATTGAGGTTATTACTATCCAGCCTAAGAAGGACATTTTTTTAAACCAGATTTTATTTTGAACCCAATGTTTGTTCAAATTCTAAATGTCAACCCTAGTTGTTGCATTAGAGTAATAGAACGGGGTTTACTTAAAGTCTTAATTATACTCTTGTGGACACAGAGAGCTGGAGACCCCACGGCTGAGAAGTCATTCCTGTTATACTTCTTTCAAGTCTGGTGCATGCTCGTGCATGCATATAGTTGGTACATTGAAATGTAAATTCTCCATGGACGAGTCAACACTGTCACCAAAAACAAGCAGGCATGCAGACGTCTGCACCAACCCTTGAGCTCACCATCTGATGACAAAATTTACGTCACCTGGACCCAAGTGAATTCTTGTAGACTCGAGGATGTGGAAGGTATAATTGAGCCTTAACACATCTGAATTTTACATCAATCCATCTGGTACTTTCCGGGGTATTTCAGTCTGGATCAAAGTGGTAGACAGAGCTAATCATTGACAATATTCTAAGTCGTGCCACTAACATGACTAAGCAAAAAAGTTACAGCTTGCAGTAGCTGGTATATTTTGCTTCAGAGACACAGTTACTTACTTAATGTCACCAATGGAAGTAAAATATCAGTTCAGTAACAGAAACACTGTAACTACAACAAGTAATAATCCAAATATCCAAATTTCACAGCTTTCAAAATAACAGCAGATGGAGTTTTATTGCTTGAGATGAAGGCAACTGGACTTTTGTTTTTTTAGGTTTCACCTCTCACCTGAAAGGCTTCTTCAGTTCTAACAGCTGATGGGGAGTCCCAGGCCTACAACACCAACTATCAGCCATATAATGCATTCCTGAGATCTCTTTCCAGTTGATTCAACCCTCCACTCACACCTTGACCCGTGACACCTTAATAACTGCATGATGGCAGGGTGGGCCAACGTCTACCAAAGAATTCACACTTTGGCTCATGTGGCGCTAACGACTCACATTATGACTGGGTGGGTCAATGACTCTCAGGACCACCTCCAAGGTGACAACTCCACCAGGGGTACATACCTGGGGCTCCCCATCAGCCTTTAGAAATACAGAAGTCTTTCAGATGAGAGGTGAAATGCCTTCAGAAACCTAAAAAAAGAGAAAGAAAAAAAAGTCCTGTTGCCTTCAACTTAGGCACTTAAGACTACCTTGATTATACTTTCTGCATCTGCAAGTCGGCTAGGGTCCACTCAGATCTGAGTGGGTCCGTGTGGATGTCCATGTGCCTGCCTGTTTTTTAGTGACCGTGCAAACTTGGAGAATTTACATTACAATCCACTGACTAGCACTCAAAAAAATATTCATGCCCAAAATACTGACTTTAAGTAATTAGATTACATGTAAATTTTCCATGTAATTTTGTTACATAAGCATAATGTAAAGCATTAAATTTAATGGAATCTGGTCAAATGAAATTTACTTGATTGGTATACATTCAGTTTATACCAAGCACATTTTCTTTAATGATGAATTATTTGAATAAACCTTTGATTTTTTTATATTTCAGCTGCATTTTACTCAAAATTATTGCTTCATGTTTATGAGGGCAAAGAATCTTTTTTTTTTTTGAATGCATGTGCCCCAGGCATCGGACTTCAAAGAAGTATAACAGGAAACACGTGCCCACAACAGAATATAATCAAAACATGAGATCCTACACAGACAACAGCAGATAAAATAATTTCACATTATTCAAAAAAATTGGAGTTGCTTTGCATTTAAGTTTTCTTCTTGAATATATTGTGACTATGAACAAGATAGAATGTAAATCTATGACCTCAGAAAGTTTTATTTTGTATATTTTTCTTTTTGGTCATATGAGAAGCAGATTTGCTGCTCTGCATAACATATAGAACAAACACTGCTGATGCCACAAAAGAGACATATTGAGAGAATCAGTGGGGAAAAGAGAAAAAGCAGACCGCTAATTGTTTCCCCTCCTCTCTGTCCTCTTGCCTGTCTTCACCATGAAACCCTCTTTACTACTTCCCTTCAAAGATAAGGGCACTTTATTGCCTTCACTTTCATCCTACTGGGGATCATAAAGAGCACAGCATCTGAAACACACACTCTTTATGGTAGCTTTAATTTCTTCTCAAACCATATCTGTGCAGCCACCATGTGAGCTGAAGCTGTGTTTGTGTGCATGATATCTTCAGAGCATGCTGTGGTTGTTGAATGGATGTGGGTTTTAAGAAGGTATATCTATAGTCTTAAAAATGTGTTTATCTGTGTGCTGCTATGTGTTCAAAGCAAAATATGTGTTTTATATGTTAAGCAGTTACAAAGACTGTCAAGTGTCTTGTTGTTCCTCCCCCTCCATCTCTATCAGCTTTTAAAATGTACATTTTAATTAAATTTTTTTTTTACTTTACCTATCTCAATTCCTTTCTCTTTGATTTCTTTTTCACAAATCTGCCCCTTCTCTCCTTCTTTTTGTGTTTTTCCTTTCTGCCCCTTTTCTCCTCTCTTGTTTCATCTTGTCATTCAGAATTCAGAGTGCAAGGTCACAGTTTTCCAAGCCTCAACTTGGGACTTTTCCTCCAGTTTCCTCTCACTCTACAAACTCCACGCACGGACATAAACAGAAAGAAACCCACACATTCTTGAGCCTTCAAAGTCTGTTTCATCTCCAAGTTTGAATCGATATGAGTTCAGCGGCCTCCTAATTGTGCTTATTTTTGAGAAAAAAAAATGAAACAGTGGGGATGTGTGATTGCACGTGGGAATGAGAATAAAAAACAAGGATGTTTTCTTCCTTCCTTCTTTCCAGAGTGAGCGATTACTCTCAGACCACATCTAACCACATCAGACCACATCAGACAATATCAGTTTTTAGAAATCTAATGGAGAAAAGTCTGGCGTGTGGTTGTAAGTGGGGGGAGGACTAGGTAGGGCTGGAGTAAGGGCGTGTTAGATGTGTCCCAGGTGTTAGTCTGGAATGGAGCGTTGTGGCTACCATGGCGTCACTCACAGTTTCAGGGGATTCTGGTTCACAATGTGATACTGATTAAAGGTTTGGGCTTCCCTGAAAAACAAAGGGAGCATTTCATTTGTTTTGTATTTGTGAGACCACAGAAACTTCTTAAACTGCTTCTGCTGCACCTCTCTTCATCTTGATTGATAAAACCATCAGACAGACAGCCAATAATCATCAGAGGGCAAATTTAGGAGTTGCTGCTGTATAAACTAGTGTATTCGGTAAGAGCAAAGTCACCAAAGTGCATTGAAAGTAAGAGCAATATCATCCTATCAAGTAAGCTCAGGACCAAAAGTAGTACAATCACTATTAGCCCTTTTCCACTAGTACCTACTCGACTCGGCTTTAGGGGTTTTCCATTAGGTGGTAGTACTTGGTGCCAGGTGTTTTTTTAGTACCTGCTTGGTCGGGGTTCCAAGCGATCTGAGCCGATCCCAAAATGTGACATCAATGGACTGCATGTCACTGGACTTTTGTTGCTATAACGACCCCACCCACACTGATGTGGTACTCAATTGTAATGGAAAACCATCGACACCGAGGCAAGTTGAGTCGAGTCGCATTGACTCGAGCCGAGTAGGTACTAGTGGAAAAGAGGCGTTAGATCCAGGTGGAGCTGGTAGATGAATCAGCACAGTTCCAAGATTTGCATGAAGTGAATGAAGAGTCTTACTTGTGAGAGTTGGTGGAAGGGTCCGGGAGGGGGGCACTGGTTTGCTCGCAGAAGGTCGTAGGAGGGAGGACAGATACGGGCAAGGCAGGGAAGGCTCCAGAGAACATTTTCCAAAGTGAACCAGCTTTGTTAGGTAGGTAAATTGATTCGCAGATGTAGCAGCTCCTCTGACCCACAGACAGGCTAACTGAAACAGGCACAAGGAGAATAACATTGGAACAAGGTTTACTGGCCACTGAAAAGATTTTATGTTTAAGGAACTTTTGCACTGGATTCACTTTTCAGAACCTGAAGCTATGTCCATCTTTTATATACAGTCTATGGTATAATTGAATGCTGATCATGACAAACAGCATTCACCTGTCAGTCATTCATGACTGGCAAGTGAATTAAAACTTTTGAATCAGTCTGTAAACTTTATACATAGTTTAAACAGGCAGATACACATACTGTAACACAGTTATTTCCCAATTTCTAAAACTACAGTATAATAAAGTATTGGAGAGTAGATTGACACCTGTCTTAGACTGGGCTCCAGAACAGGTTTCCTAAGCCATGTTGATATGTTGAGAACAATTGCTGATGCACCCAATAACTTGGAAAGGCAATAAAATGACATAAAAATCATGTGTTTGGCTGTATTAAAAAACAATGAATGTCTAGAGAGTATCAGATGTTTTGGATTATTATTCAGGATTGGATGGTGTGTTCGTTTTGCCTTTTTAGAAAGAGAAAGAGTTTGTTTTATGCCAAGGAGAGAAGGCAATGAGAAGCAGATCTCCAACAGTTTGGATAGAGCTCACAGAGCTTCAACTGGTTCATCACATCACTTTTTTCTGTCTCTCTTCTATTTTTATCCACAGTTGTTATTTTGTTCCCAATGCTCACCCCTTTGTTCAGCACCTTCATTATCTCAGTTTGTGTCTGTCGCCATATGTTTAATTCTGTGCCATGGTAGGTACTTTCCACTGTAAACCACCGAACAGAGGAGCGATACAGAGCGCTGTGTACTCATGCCAAAACTTCCCTGGCCACTGCTTGTGTTTCACATCATCTGCCTGTTTTCATAGTGTAATGCAATTAAAACCACATTAACAGTGAAATGTGTGTGTTTTTAGTCTATCTGAGACCTTTTGTTTCTTTTCCTGAATGAATAAAACCACATTTCCTTCTGCATGTTATCCAGTTTCCAGAATGTGTGGGGGTGTCTCTGCATGCTCTGTGTGTGTGTGTGTGTGTGTGTGTGTACAGCTACAAAAAGAGGTCCTGTCATCTTAACCAGGATTGTACAGTCATGTGCTTCTCATTAAAATACTTCCCTCAGTTAAAAGGACTTATAGTTTTCAATGTGAATGAAAAGTAGTGCTCCATGTATGTGTGCATATTTTTATACACACATACATGGAGTGTGTGTGTTTATGTATGTTGGGGGGACATAAATCTAAAACAGTCAACAGTGTGAGGACCCATGTTTTTGGGGGACAAAACGTTTTTACAATGTAAATCTTAACATTTTAGACTGAAGATTTGGTCAGAGGTTATTAGAGTCAGGATAAAGTTAGGTTAGGGTTAAATAAGTAGTGCTTATGGTTTGATTTTACTTGATTTTTTTTATGCTGCTGTTGGTGATGACGGTCGTGATGGTAACGAGGCTGAGAGCCACACAAGTGTCCAGAATAGAAATAAAAGCGAGTGATAATCATGTGATTAATAAAAATGGGAATAAATCTTCATGGATGACCTGGCAGCTACTTACCAAAAGCTGATTAAGACCATGTGAGTCCATTAGATGATATCACATACCACCCAGGATGTGTGTGTATTTCTGTGCATGTGTGTGTACTTGTGGGTTAAAGTTGCCTCCAACAAGCATTTGGAGACAGTGTATGATCTGCAGGGATTTGAAAACCACAATCTTTGTTTATATGTTTGTATTCTGTGTGCATTATTTGTCTATTAAATTGTGTTTCAGGGTGTCTCAGGCACAGAGAAAAATGGGGACAAGCAGATGCTGTAAAAGAGTGACAGATGTGACTCTAACAAGCTTGCTGATTTGTGAGGACATATGATGAGCTTTGATTATTACAGCTATTGGATGCAGTGGAGTACACTTGCTGCTTCAGAGCATAACTACTAAATCCTTGGGGTTTTTTTGTCCAACTTTAGACATTTCCATTTCTGAGATATCTGTCAACACAACAATGAAACGGAGGGGATGGAAAATGACAATAAAGTTTTGGCTAGGGTAAACGTTTGAAACTTACCTGTCAACTTGTGATTATGATACTTGAGAAAATGTGAATGGAAGCCAATGGCCTCACAAAAATAGCCATACAAATATGAATGTGTGTGCCCCTTCCCCTGCACACAGAGTATTGGGGAACTTATGGTTCAGTGGTGGTAGCGCGTTGGCAGTCCTTTGGCAGCTATGCACTGCCTCTACCTGCAGAGGGCATCTGTTGTCAGATGGAAGCAGTGCCAAAAACGTGTGGTACAATCGGTCTGTGGGCTGGTCTTGCTTGTCCTGTTGTTGATCCATCAGTCAGCTGCAGAGAAGAACGAAGTTGTAACATACAAAGAGGGTGAATCAAAAGTAAGTGTTAAAAAAACAATGAAAAGTGTCCACAGCAGTACTTTTTTTATGCTTCTCCCATCCCCAGTGAATGGTCAACGTTTGCATTGGTCAAAAAACCCTCTCTGTAGGCTCTCCGTGGCAAATACATGCGCAAACAGACACAATCGCGGTACCATAATTTAAGCATATGGCAGCAGCAGTCACTACAGAGGAAACACTGGTGACAGAGAGCAAATTTTCTCTAAAATGAAAGAACCCCTGATCCAAACAATGTCAAATTTGCCTGCTTGTGTCCCCCACAATCTACTTGCCAAGTTTCAAGGATAAACAGTTGTTGAGACTGGCGAAAAACCGTTGGCAGACATGCAGAAATTTCTCGAATTTTCAGTGCAATATTGGGATAATATTGTTCTTGTTAACTGTTTTAGCCAAAGTAACTGAAAATCCAATATTGTGACAGTCCTAGTTATGAAAGCTGGGATAAGCTGTTACCCCATATTGAAATGGTCGATAACGTTTTTGGCCACCAGAGTGCAAAAATATTGCCATATTTTCTCTTGTCAACTGATCCTCCAGAAAGAGAGAGCATATTTCTCCCATATTGGCTTCTCTTCATTGGCTCCCTGTTAAATCCAGAATTTAATTTAAAATCCTTCTCCTTACATACAAGGTCTTGAATAATCACTGATTTATCACAGTTAATTGCTGTATTATCAGAAATACTGTAGATTGCATGTAATTGCCATTATAATCAGGCCCCATCCTATCTTAAAGACCTCATAGTACCATATCACCCCAATAGAGCACTTCGCTCTCAGACTGCTGGCTTACTTGTGGTTCCTAGGATATTTGAAAGTAGAATGGGAGGCAGAGCCTCCAGCTCCCAGTTTGGATTTGGAAGACAGACACCCTCTCTACTTTTAAGATTAACTTTAAAATTTTCCTTTTTGATAAATCTTATAGTTAGGGCTGGATCAGATGACCCTGAATCCTGCATTTAATCATTAGTTATTATTAATCTCTGGCTCTCCTCCACAGTGTGTCTTTTGTCCCGTCTTCCTCCCCTCACCCCCAACCGGTCGCGGCAGATGGCTGCCCCTCCCTGAGCCTGGTTCTGCTGGAGGTTTCTTCCTTTTAACAGGGAGTTTTTCCTTCCCGCTGTCACCATGTGCTTGCTCATAAGGGATTGTCTGATTGTTGGGGTTTTTCTCTATTATTGTAGGGTCTTTACCTTATAATATAAAGCACTTTGAGGCGACTGTTGTTGTGATTTAGCGCTATATAAATAAAACTGAATTGAACTGAACTGAATTTATAAATCAGACAGCGATTTTTTGCACCTGTGCAATCTTCTTGCAATCGAAAGTGGTCACCCAGACATTGAGGGTGCTGAATGGTCAACCTCTGGGTGACCAGTTGATCACTACAACTACTTGCAATCAGTCTCCGACAGAAAAAACATTCAATGAAATCACCAGGCAACCACTGATTTTTCCTGGTCACATGGAGGTTGCTATCCCATTTTTGCTCTAATGTAACTGAGCCATTACTCAATTCTGGATGTTACATTAGAAATGGCACAAATAATTATTAATTCAGTATCATAGCACATTTCCATTTAAATTTTTGCTTCGTGACTTTGGTTGGTGCGTCACCAACCAAAGTTGCAAGGCTTGTTTTAAAATGCTGTAATTAAGCTAAGTACCAACTACACAAACTTTCTCATAAACGTCAGTTAGCACCTAGTTTAAACTAGCCAGCATGACCTAATATCAATCAGATCAAACAAGGGTGTATGACTGAATTAAGGAAGTGTAAAAATTTTAATATTTATTTATTGTTATTATATTATTGTCTATTTAAAAAGAAACAGGACATACCTAAGATTAAAGGATAAACATAGGATTATAACTTTAGACTAACATGCAACCATTAGTAGAAAATACAGAAATATACAGAAAAGAACACAGAAAACACGCAATACAAAACTACACACAATAGCACACCACAAATGTGTGCTTTCCAAATAAAGTCAAGAAGACTTGAAAGATGTTGAGCTGAGCAGATTTTAGCAAACTTTCCCTTTTAGAAGTGCTGCAGGCCATCACATAATCAGGCAGGTTAATCCATTTATTTGTGGCTATTACAAAGAAAGCAGATTGCCTAAATGTACACTGCTCAAAAAAATTAAAGGAACGCTTTGAAAATACATCAGATATTAATGGGGAAAAACATCATGCTGGATATCTATAGTGATCTGGACTGGGTAATGTGTTAGGAATGAAAAGATGCCGCATTGTTTGATGGAAATGAAAATGATCAACCTACAGAGGGCTGAATTCAAAGACACCCCAAAGATCAAAGTGAAAAAATGATGCAGCAGGCTAGTCCATTTTGCTGAAATTTCATTGCAGCAACTCAACATGGTACTCAGTGGTTTGTATGGCCACCACGTGCTTGTATGGATGCCTGACAGGGTCGTGGCATGCTCCCAATGAGATGACGGATGGTGCCCTAGGGGATCTCCTCCCAGATCTGGACCAGGGCATCATTGAGCTCCTGGACAGTTTGAGGTGCAACCTGGAGGCATCGGATGGACCGAAACACAATGTCCCAGAGGTGTTCTATTGGATTTAGGTCAGGCAAGTGTGGGGGTCAGTCAATGGCATCAATTCCATCATCCTCCAGGAACTGCCTGCATACTCTCACCACACGAGGCCGTTCATTGTCGTGGAACCCAGGACCCACTGCACCAGCGTAGGGTCTGACAATGGGTCCAAGGATTGCATCCTGATACCTAATGGTAGTCACGGTGCCGTTGCCTAGCCTGTAGAGGTCTGTGTGTGTCCCTCCATGGATATGCCTCCCCTGACCATCACTGACCCACCACCAAACCAGTCATGCTGAATGATGTTACAGGCAGCATAACGTCCTCCACGGCTTCTCCAGACCCTTTCAT